>CABHPH010133999.1:0-12912 GCA_902168325.1 Peromyscus nudipes | reverse complement strand
TCCCTTCCCTTCCCTTCCCTTCCCTTCCCTTCCCTTCCCTTCCCTTCTTCCATCCTTTCTTCCCCTTTCCTTCCCTCTGCTCACTTCCTTCCCTCCTCCCTTCCTTTCCTCTCCCCTCCCCTCTCCTTCCCTCCTCTCTTCCTCTCCCCTCCCCTCTCCTTGCCTCCTTCCCTATTCCTTTCCCTCTCCTTGCCTCTCCACACTTCCCTTTCCTCTCTCCTTTACCCTCTCTGTCACTTTCCTTTACTTCTTTTCTACTATTTAAATTAAATAAAAACATGCATCTAACTGCTAGGATATCGGACAGCATAGCCCTAGTCTGTTCCTGAAAGGGCTGACCTATCACATTGCTCTCCCTACACTGTAAGTACACCCACCAACATCTTACCATCACTTCTTGTCCTTTGACTCTATGGTTAGGAGCTTAGTATTTTAATCATAAACACATATATTCATGTACATTGATGCTATGAACATTAAAAAGGTCATTGAAAAATATATTAGTTTTTGTAATCTCTTAAATAATTTACTTTGGCAAACATACTAAAGTCACTTTACATTATAATAATAAGTCCCTGGCTCTGTATCCAGCTGAAACATGCTTCTCTCTATGGACGTTTTAAACCACTGTGAAAAATTGATTACACTTCATTTGATCTCAGGTTTACAGAATCAGAGTATTCATGTACTTCTGGGCTTTATTGGTGATTTTATGAAAGAAGAAGAAAGGAAAGGCTGTGCGTAATTTTCAAATTTCAACCTTAATTTCAGTATTTTTAAATTTATCTGACAGGGTAATTATCCCAGAAATTGTCTTAACTAAATGATTTGTGAAACTGTGATTGTCCCATTAAAATGACAGAGTACTCAATCAGGAGAGAAAAATGATTCTCTGAGGTTTGGCCCTATTAAACAGGTTCTTTATATTATTACTCAGTTCACATTTTGAACATACACAGCTGTGTGTTTCTGTGTGTGAGCAAATGTGTCCCAGGCTGGAGATGGCTACCACCAGTACAGAGAAGTGAGACTCTCTGAGACTCCAGATTCTGTAGCAGGCTCACTGTTGCTTACTGGTGGGTGAAGATGGGTTCAGTTGCCTACATGTTACCCCAGTTTCCTCATATCTAAATGAGGATGATAATTTGACCCATTCTATAGATCTTCATTAAGGCACAGTAAATACCTCCCAGTTCTAACTTTATGAAGCAACAGATAATTTTTCTTAGTGACACTGCATGCTAATACACAGCAGTCAGAGTCCTAGGTCCATACTCTTACTTGATGACTTAAGCACTGTGGTAACTACATAGAATATTGCCAGTTGCCATGCTTTGTGGTTGAAATGGGAAAAGTTGGTAAAAAGCTGCATGTTGAAGCTTTGGTCTAATATCTTTACACTATTGAGTATTAATTTGAAAATGAGGATGTAACTTTATCAATGGATAATCATCCATAAGTTCATGGTGAATGGGCTATAAGGAGGTAAAATCTAGTTGGAGGAAGTAGGTTATTTAAGACATAACTTTGAAGGCAGTTTCTCTCTCTCCCTTCATCTTCCTTTCCTCCTCCGTCTTCCTCGATCTCCCGCCCTCTCTTTCTCTCTCTCTCTCTCCTCCCTGTGTGCATGTGTGTGTCTTTCTGTTGGTCTGTCTGTCTGTTGTCTGTCTGTCTCTGTCTCTGTCCCCTCTCTTTCCTGTAAAGTGAAAAGCTATGTTCAGTGACACACATTACACACTTGTAATATATAGTCTCCTTTACCATAGGCCTAGAAGGCACAGAGTCAGGTGACCAGGAGTGAAACATCTGAAATCATGAGCCTGTGAAACTTCTCCACCTCTACTTTCTTTTTCTCACATATTTTGCGCCTGTGATTAATACGTGACTTCAGAGGAGAAAGAACAATGCACCATCTCTCTTCAGCACCAATACTTACTTAAGCAAAATTGACTTTATCACTGACACTCACCAGTCACTGTTCAGATCACATGGTCCAAAGTCAAAAAATGCAGTCTTAGATGTGGTCAAAAGGTGGACCATCAGAAATATTAAATTGCAAGACTGTAGGGGCTTCTATAATAATTCTACCGATCACCTTGATGATTTGGTTGTAGAGAAATGTCTTGGAACAGGGTACATACTAATGTATCATTATTATTTAAGAAGATAAACGTGACATGCATGGATCTTAAATAATTCCAATTTCATGTCAAGATAAAAGGTTTGGGGACTCTAAGTTTTCTAAGGCCAATTGATTTGAGACAGGAAGCATACTAGTGAGGTGTGATAGATATTATGCTTATATTATAATTTCTTCTTGCAGAATAATAGTCATCTATTGGTTTATTTGTACATTCAATAAATATTTATTGAGGATTTCTTATATAGAGAGAGACTGTACTATCTTCAGATATAGTATGTATTCTGAAAGATGCCTACTGCTTTTATGGATGTTTTAATGTTGTTAAATGTATTGTCTGTCAATAGCCACTTATCTTTGGGATAAATATCATAGAAAGGTGATGAGATTAATATTGGTGTAGTTTATAAATTCTTAAAAATTTCATCTAAATACTCATCCATCATGCAGGCAGTAGGGTGAAAAATCTGTGACTTTTATGGTATAATCCTAGCTGATTCACAAGGAATACAGAAATTTGTGGGTACATTACAATTCACTAGATGAACATAACTGATAGAATGGATATAGAGTATGAAAGGAGATTTATTATACTGGTGTCTTAGGATTATCATTCCTGTGATGAAGCACCATGGCCAATTAGCAACTTGTTTGGCTTACACTTCCACACCACTGTTCATCATTGAAGGAAGTTAGGACAGGAACTCAAACAGTGTAATGAGTCTTTCTCTGTCCTACCATCCAGCTCCCAAATAATGACATGGAGACATTTTATTATGAAAGCTCTGCCTACATCTTAGGTTTGTTCCTAACTAGCTCTTATAACTTAAATTAACCCATGTGTATTAAGCTGTTCTATCATGTGGTGTTACTTCTCTTCCATTTTGTACCTCCTGTTTCTTCTCTGTTGTATCCTGGTGTTTCCTGCACTCCTAGTTCTTCCTTCTTTTCCTTTCTCTTCCTGGAAATCCCACTTATACTTCCTGCCTAGTTATTGACCATTCAGCTTTTTATTATACCAATACCGGTAATACATCTTCACACAGCATATAAATATCCCACAACAAACAGGGAAGGAACCTAAAGGCAGGAACTGGTGGAGAAGATATGGAGGGTGCTGCTTATTGGGTTTCTCTGCCTGCCCACCAACAGAACTGAAGACTACCACCACATCAGAGATGGCACCACCTGTACATAATGGGTTGGGTCCTCCCCATCAACCACCAATCAAAAAATAAATTCTCACAGCCTTGCACACAGCTTTTGGAAGCACTTTCTTAATTAAGGTTCCCTCTTCTCAGATGACTTTAGTTTTTTGTCAAGTTAACATAAAACTATCCAGCAAAACTGGCTTGCATGGTAGGAACTGGGTTGTACCTCGGCGGCTTTCTGTATGCTGGATAAGCTGAAATCCTGGTAGCTGCTTCATCCATGAGATTGGGTGACTCGGAAGTGCAAATTTGGTACTATAGGCCTGGAGGACTCCTGGGGAGATGTGGCCTTTTAGTCTATGTTGGAAAGCTAAGAAGCTTTGGTTTAAGTTCAGCAAAAAAATGGTGGCAGCAGCAGAGACAGCAACAATAGAATAGTTGCACTCACTTGCAAGAGTGATTAGACAAAGCATCACTGTTCTCCCCCTCTTTATATCTAGTCTACTCTCACTCATGTCAACTGATAATTGTTATTGGAAATGTCCTCATAGACACGCCCTGAATTATGCCTTCCTTGGTTTCAGATCCAATCAAGGTTATCTATCATATGAGCCTAATATCTTCTTCAGAGAACTCATAGTCTTCTATTTTTTTCTTTTCTTTATAAACATCGTGTTAATAATTTACAATAAATGCTGTGCTTTGTACAAATGGAGGACCGACATCAAGTGCCTATTTGATATTGGGGAAGTTAAATGCTTCCTGAAAGAGTATCAAATCAGGTTGGGCAAATCAGTTGGTATTAACTAGAGAAAACAGTAAAAAAAAAAAAAAAAAAAAAAAAAAAAAAACAAAAAAAAAAAATACTCCAACTGGAAAAGTCACAGAGATGTGAAGCTAAGATACTATTTCATATACATAGACTTACAAGTGATTAAGAAGCTTAGCGATTCTGGTAGGCCAAGTCAAGAAACACCCGATGTAAAACTCAATAAAGCAACACTGACAAAATCTTAAGCAAAAGCTGTGACTGAATCACATTTATATTTTATAACAATGAGTGGGACGTGAGAGAGGGAGGAATTCAGTAGACGATCTATTGTAATAAAACCCAAGGGAGATGTATTTCAGAAATGCAAGGGTGAATCTCTATACAAAAACAGGCCTATGCAATGTACTAGGGCAACAGAATAGGGCAAGAGCTGTATGACAAATAGATAGCAAAAACAGCATTTGACAAGATTGTAACATTTCTTAAGAGTGAGAACACTCAGCAAACTGAGAAAAATAACTAGCAATCTCATGATGGACATCTACAAAAAAAATCACAGCTACTATTGTACCTAATGATTTTAAGTATATTTATTCTTGCCTCTCTCCCTCCATATGTCATTCTCTTTCTTTTCCTCCCTCCTCTCTCTGTCTCTCTCTCTCTCTCTCTCACACACACACACACACACACACACACTACTCCATTTTTGTTTTTGAAACAGATCTTTATCATGTAGCTAAGATTGGCTTTGAACTTGTGACTCTCCCCTATTCCAAATGGGAGACTGAGTGGTTTCCTTCTCATATCAAGAACAAGATAATGATATCCACTCATGGTACTTTTATTCATCTTTGTACTTAATTTTAAGCAAGGTCAATTATAAGTAAAGCAAAGCATTCTCACTGAAATGGATGTACTATCTTGTATATATAAAATCATGAAGAATATTGAAATCATCATAATGAATGCATATTATAAAAGAATTGTGAAACTATAAAATGTGAAGTCAATTGCCTTCAAACATTAGTAATGATCTATAAAAAACTATTCCATTTAAAATATATCAAATAGGACATCTATAAAAAATTTAATAATAAAAGCACAATTTTTCCTCTGAAGTTAAAATTCATTATCAAAGTAAATAAAGTCATAAATAGATTGAAAAAAAAGATAGCTTATGGTGTTTATATGAAAGACTTAATACTGTTATGATGACAATATTTACAAGTTTTGATCTATAATTCAGTGTAATGCCTAGCAAAATGCAAGCTGAAATCTTTGAAGAAAATCACAGACTGATCCTAAAGTTTATATGTCAATGTATAATGAAAACAATCATTAAAAAGAAGTGTTGAAGACCACCATTTCTAATTTTGAAACTTATTGCAAAGATAGAGAGCAAGGTAGTAGCATGCTGCCTTAAGGATAGACAATGGTAGGCATGGATAGACAAGACAAAGGAAAGTATGGACAAAACCCTTACACTAATGATCAACTGATATTCAACAATAGTGCCAAAATAATTGATATTCTTTTCAATAAATAGTGCTGGGATAAGTGGACAGTTTCATGCAAATAAATTAAATTGGTTGTTACTTCACAAAATATTTTTAAAAAGTAACTGGCCAGACATAATTGCATGCTTGTAATCATAGCATCGGATAGGGCAGAGTGGGGTGAGCACAAGTTCTAGGCTAGTCACAGCTACATAATAGAGATTTGTTTTTAAAATTGAAATTGAGAAATGGAGAGAGAGGAGAGAGAAAGGGAGAGAGAGAGAATGAAACAAGGGAAGGGATGAATGAAGAAAGAGATTGAGGGAGAGGGGAAATAATAAGTATTGTGAGGGGGACTCCAAGTCATCCTATAGTAATGAAGAAAATATTTGTGATCATGAATCTTGATTGGTTGTTTTTGTATTTTGTTTTTTGTTTTTTGTTTTTTGTACTGGATTTAAACCTCTTCAGGTTGCTTTTATATGACAAAGCCACAGAGACCAACATTTAACATAATTACTAGTCTTCTCCCAATCTCAGCAACTCCCAACCCAATATTAACCATAATTCACTTGATTGACAACAGTCATTCATCATGTTCTGGACATTCTCCAAGCAATGGATAATGTAGTGAAGAAGACAGCCAGGGTTCCAGATCTTATGGAGTTTCTATTCTAGTGAACAAATCAGGATTAAATGTACACCAGCCAAATAATTTCAGACTGACACACAGTAGGGTAGTAGAAGAAAGGGAATCATGGGAAAGCAAAGCTATTTGTAGATGGGAGTATCTATATCTCACTGAGAGAACATAAGAGAATGGAATAAATGAATCTAACTAAACATTTACACCTAGTTTCCAATTTGGAATTTAAACTATACCAAAACAAAACAGAAAAATCCAGAAAAACAAAGGCATATTAATACAAACCAACTTGCTGCCTGGAGTCTTTTGAAAGTTATTATTGTTGATTGTAAAAGGATTAATAATTTCCTTGTTACTGCTCCCAAATCCCTGGCATATGTGACTCAAGGAATAAAGGGTTTATTCTGCATCGCTGTTGAAGTGTACCCTACAGACATCATGGTGGCAGGGCAGGTAATGGTGCTAGGAGCTTGAAGCAGCAGTCTTATCTGCAGTAAGAAAACAAAGAGTTGCATGTTGCTGTTCAGTTTGCATTCTCTATTTTATTCGTTCAGGTATCCCCCACATCACAGAATGGTGCTGTCCACATTGAGAGTGGCTCCTAACTCAATTAATTAGCCTAATCTCTAAAATCCTCACAGACATGGTAGAGAGAGATGAGCTTTTTTTTACTTGTTATTTACTTAAGTGAATTTAAAACACAAGTCCAAATGAAATATTTATTTGGATATATTTTGCAAATACATTATTAATAATAAACACCCTTAAGTAATCAAGATGCCCTTCTTTAGCATGTGGATGAACTCTGGTACCTCCACACAATGGAATATTGTTCCTAAAAAGGAACAATATCACTGAAAAAAAAATGATCCATTAGGACATGAAAGCATATGGAGGAATTTTACATTCTTATACGAAGTTAAAAAAAAAACTGAGCTTCAAAGGCTACATACTGCATGATCCCAACTACAGGACACTCTGAAAAAGCAAAATCATTGAGATAGTAAAGAAAAAAGTCAGTATTCAGGGGCTAGAAGGTAGATATGGACAAACTGGTAGAACACAGGGTTTTTAGGGCATGACTGAGTATACTGACAGATATAGCCTGTCATAGACATATGTGTCCAAATTTATAGAATGTGCAACATTGAGTAAATCCTAACATTAACTATTGGCCCTGGATAGTAATGATCACTCATGTCAATGCATCCATTATGACAAATTTGTCACATGATGGAGGATGCTGTACACATATTTATATGGAAAGGAAATTGATGGATCTGAGTTGTCAGCTTAGTGTTTCTATCTACCTAAATGCACATTAAAAATAAGCTTTAAAAAAGATTCAGAGAATATTGGTAACAAATATTTGGGGTAAATATACATAGATTGTAGGTGTTAGAGATGGTACTAACTCAGACATGCCCAAACTTTGTAGTCTAACATGCCATATACCAGGCATTTTTAGAGTATTGCTAGACCAAAGTAAAGCAGTTGCTTATTAAATTATTCTCCAAGAAATTCAAGCCGGGCGTTGGTGGCACACGCCTTTAATCCCAGCACTCCGAAGGCAGAGCCAGGCGGATCTCTGTGAGTTCGAGGCCAGCCTGGGCTACCAAGTGAGCTCCAGGAAAGGCACAAAGCTACACAGAGAAACCCTGTCTCGAAAAACCAAAAAAAAAAGAAAGAAAAGAAAAGAAATTCAATACCTATGTATTTAAAATGTTTAGAAACATTCCAAAATTTAAAATGTTTATAAAATATTTTCATTCTTCACCAACCATTAGTACTACTGGTGAGATGGCTGCACAATTATAGCTTTTAAAACAGTGAAATCATATTAGACATCAACAACCTCATTTTCTGTCCCAACTTAATCATTCAAGTTATTTGCTTGTTATCAAAGGAACTACACCACCACCACTTTAGATAGGAATCCTGAAAAATGTTTATCTGTTGATGTGTAGACTGTAGAATTGCCAGATCACAAAGAATCTGGTAGGTGCCTTGTATCCCTACATTTCTCCAGCAATTTGACAATATCTTATAGCCCCTGTGAATTTTCTGTTGTTTCTTGAGCACTTTGAGACATACTTCAGGAAATTCTCTATTATAACTCAACATAAACTGTTTTAGAAGGGAAGGTGTTATTGTAATTATGTAGGAGATGAGGCTTTTAGAGACTAGAGATGGATGAGGACAAGTTTCTTGTTCTACTAGCCCAAGTAGAAATCAGGCAATTCATCTTGGTTCCTTATTTAAGGATTACTTAGGGAGTTTTCAATATTTTGGCTTTCAACCAAAGATATTTCTATGTATGCTCTCAGGCTAATCTTTCTTCTCATCTAAGGAATGTTATCTAGCCTTTCCCTGTTCTTTTTCTTCTGGCATAGCAGTTTCACCCTAATCTACTGCTGTTTCAGCCAATAACTGTGGCTATGCAGTTACTGGTCCACTTCTTGGGTAGTGGCCCTGTGGGACTTCTATGTCCCACTGGTCCACTCCTGCTCCTGCCACCAAAGGTAGTTTTAACTAAATTTCTATCATTCTATTATTCACTAAGACTCAGGAATCAAAGGCTGGGGTGAAAACCTGCTAGCTCAGAGAGGTTGAGGAGCAACTAGCTGACCTTCCCTCTTCACCAGAGTCTTCAAAGAGAACTTCCTTCCACTCCAACAACCAAAAAACAGACTGCCACACTCAAATTCCCTCCCTACTACTTCCTGTGCATCTCTCTGTTTTCTAGTTGCCCTCTGACTCTTCATGATTACTTTCTGTCAACTAGTTACTAGCTCCACCTCCTGACCCAAGGTTGATTTTATTTAATTAATGCAAACACAAATTTAGGGTTCACAGATTTCTTCATGGTTTCCCCTTTTTTTTCTAAATAAAAAGGAAAGGTTCTAACTCTAACATAGTAAAACTATACACAGTAAGAACAATTATCAAGTAATAATTACATTCACAATGTCCAGTCTATCTCTATTTGACTACTTTGGGGAATGTATTCTATTATCTATCCTACCTTGGTGATTCCAAAGTTTGGTACATAAATCACTTTCTATCAAACTTGTGCTACCAACCTAAAAAAACATCTTTTTAGACCTTAAAACATTTTCTTAGAGTAAACAACTTAACCTTTTATGTCTCTCAACCTTTATAAACCTTACATCTTTTTTATGAGTTTCCTTTTTGATTTTTGCCCATCTTCTCTGAAGTAGATGGATTCTGACAGGAGCAGATCTATCTCACTGTCATAAAATTTATATTTTATTAAAACATCTTAAATATCATGTTCTGTAGGTTTCCGGTGGTCTTCAAGCCTTTTAGAGATCTACAGAATATGACCTTGAAAATATACCTAACATGACTACAAGTTTGATTGTAATAGATGACTAGCTACAAACTTGCATTTCTTAATTATCCTAAATAGTTTGTAATAATAGCTTTCAAGGACTAGAACTTTACATTACATTTTTAAATGAGCTCCATAGGTACAATAACTTAAATGAGTAGAAACACATATACAGTATATTATAATAAAAATAACCTTAAATTTGTATCAATATACAAAAATCCATACCAATGTAAAATATTTGAGACTAGTAGTTTTATTTTAGTTTAAAAGTAGATTCACTAATCTATTCTTTTAAGGAATCAGGCTTTTAGAGAATTAAGAAGGATAAGGACAAGGTCACCATTGTACTGTCTCCCGTGGAAATGAGGTAATTCTTCTGGGTTCCTTACTTCAGAATCCCAATATACAAAACTGTACTCAGCTATGTTAAGCACTTATACCACACAAATCCTCTATACATTCTATTCATGGATTTTTCATAGCCTGAAACTGCAAAGGTTTTGAAAACTATGTCTAGCTACCAATTGATCTGGCCCTGATGTTTTTACTTTTTAAATCTGTAACTGAGGCCAGTGTGAGCATCTCATTTATCAGTATGTCTTTTCTTAGAGAAGGGTAATTTTTTCTGTTTTCAAAATGATCTCAATTCATCTGGTTGTCTAACAGTCCTCCATGACTATGGGCAAATAGGTTATTTATTGCCAAGTTAACTTTCTCTTTGCACAGGAAATTACTGGGAAGGTTGGTTGGAAGCTGAGCTGCCCCATCCTCTGGATCATTAGAGACCATGCAATATTTTATGGCTGTCAGCCTTTAGGCTTCTATCATGGTGGAAAGAGCATCCTTAGGGAGAAGCATAACGATTCCAGAAAGTTGGATGACAGTGTCTTGACCTGTGCTTTTATAATGTTCAATTTATCAGTCTCCTTTGAAAGAATTGACCATGGGACTCTTAAAGCATTTGAAATCTTTGGATAAAAGCTCAAAGACAGGTTCTTCCTGCTTTCATTAATTTCATAATCAATGATGTCAATTTGTCACAGTTAATAATGCTCCCCCTGTCACTTCCCCCAGACTTTTCTGAACTTAAAAACTTCTAGAAAAACTCCTCCTGCTCCTCCTTTTTATTTCTGGTCTTAGTTTTCTTCATTCTCCTGATGATATGCAAATTTTCTTCAATTTTCCCAGGTCATCAAAACGAATTGAAGTTCTTAGAACAAAACAGAGTATAGTTTCCAATACCCAGTCTAAGGTGAAAATTTTGAAAGCTGGCAACCTGAATTATGAATGCTTGTTTTTTACTTGCTACATTTACTTGTGTATTTTAGCTTTAACTCTTTGGATTTTTCTGCAAAAACAGCATGTGAGTTTATTTTTCATTTTTTTTTGAGAAATTCTTCTTAAAGTAGCCCAGGTATCTGCAATCCTTTTTATATGTTATTCATTGTACCTCACTAAAACAAACATCTTAGAATTTTTGCCTCTATGAACATATTATTATTTTATTCAAAATTTGAATTTTTCAATTGGGCTAAATGTAGGTGGTGATTCACTGCAGTCTGGCATGGAGGTGCCTGTGCCACAATACTTCTTTGCCTCTGTGAATTTGGGCTCATTATTTCACCTCTCAAGGTTATTGTCTCCTTAAGTTTGAATTGTTTGATCTGGAAATGAACTACAGTTAGAGGAATTGAATTTAAGCAGAGAGACTAGAAAACAGGAAAATGTTTTCCGTGGAAAGTAAGATATGAACTTATGCGTGCTGGTCAGCAGCACCTCACAGACATCTTGCTTATTCTGTATTTGTTTCACTATTTCAAAAAAAATAAAACTAAAAATGAAAAAATAACATTCCTCACTATACTCAAGCTAAGGGTGTTAAAGACAAGTGTTGTGTGATATTTTGATTGTGTTCTGAGAAATAAAGCTTGCTTGGAGTCAGAGGGCAGAGCTAGTCATTAGCTGACCATAGAGGTTTAGAGGACTGTAGACAGGGAGAAGACAGGAAGTGGTAAGGTGGGGCTGAGAGGGGATGTTGGCCATTTTGGATGGAGGAATGGGAGAGGTAGGAAGCAACTGTGGCTGCTCCCCTGCTTCTCTGATCTTTCAGGTTTTTTTTTTTTTTGGTTTTTCGAGACAGGGTTTCTCTGTGTAGCTTTGCGCCTTTCCTGGAACTCACTTGGTAGCCCAGGCTGGCCTCGAACTCACAAAGATCCGCCTGGCTCTGCCTCCCGAGTGCTGGGATTAAAGGCGTGTGCCACCACTGCCTGGCAATCTTTCAGGTTTTTACCCTGATATCTGACTCAAGATTATTTATTGGTAAGATTAATTAGATTAATACTTCATTTGATGCCCAACGTGTGGCAAGAATTCATGAAACAGCTGCTCGCCAGTGGAATTTCAGCCACCGGCATCCACCAGAGCTGCATGTGGGAGCTGCATCCACCAGTGTCACCACACCAGAGGCTGGCTTTTTCTTTTCTTCCCCAAGCCCTCTGCTCAAGTCTAGGATTTTCCTGTTGTAGCCTCCCTACAGCAATCTCCACAAGCCCCAAACTCCACAAGTGCTAGGGCTCCAAACACTACTATAGTTAGTCGTTCACCTCTAGCCAGTTCTGCCTTCAGGCAGCTCTGATATCACTCCCTGCTTGTCACATATGCTGCTTTCATGTGTTTTCTGTGTCTGCCTTTAGACAGCTGGCTCTATGGCTCATTTTCCCTATGGGCTGTGGGCTTTCCCTGGACCCCCTCCTCAGGCTGCTGATACACAATCAGTGGCAGCTGTCCTCAGCAAGGTTGTGTACCACCTCTATTCTCTGCCCAGATGTGCTAGGCAACCACAGACAGCCTCACACTTCACCATCATTGTCACCAGATTTGGTGAGACAATTGGATCTATTTAAAGGTGGGAAATAGTTTTAAAAAAGAGAGAGAAAGAGTTTTTTCCCATGTTAAAAAATGGGTAACATTATTACGATGGAGGGAGTTAGGTCTCTGTATGATTCCACAATGGATGATTTAAAAATAGAACAATTAAATGAGGGGATAATTAACTTAGCTGTGATTTGTATAATGTTAATTATAATCATCACTGGTTTGGTAATTCTTGTTCTATCACTATAAATTTGGTTGATATCAATGTCAAATATGAGAAATATGCAAGCCCTATAACTAATTACTAAAGAAAATAATGAAATTTTGACTGATAAGATAGAAGCATTAGAAAAACTTATTAAAACAGATAATAAAGATATTCAGACAAAGACAGAGGAATTTAAGGGAGAACCAACCTCATTATTACATTACGATATTAGAAAGGAATAGCCCAAAGTTATTTAAAAAAAAAAAA
>CABHPH010133998.1:40026-52888 GCA_902168325.1 Peromyscus nudipes | reverse complement strand
CTTCTAGGTATACATTGTGGTGGTATTGTGTTCCCTGAAATATTGTGCACCCTAATAAACTTATCTGGGGTCAGAGACAGAACAGCCACAATATTAAACATGGAGGATAGGTAGTGGTGGCACACGCCTTTAATCCCAGCACTTGGGAGGCAGAGCTAGGCAGAAATCCATGTGTTCAAGGATACAGCCAAGCATGCTGACTCACGCCTTTAATCCCAGAAAGTGAGCCTTTAATCCCAGGGAGTGGTGGAAGAAGGCAGAAAGATATATAAGGCGTGAGGACCAGGAACTAGAAGCATTTGGCTAGTTAAGCATTCAGGCTTTTGAATAGCAGTTCAGCTGAGACCCATTCTGGATGAGGACTCAGAGGCCTCCAGTCTGAGGAAACAAGACCAGCTGAGGAACTGGTGAGGTGAGATAGCTGTGGCTTGTTCTGTCTCTCTGACCATCCAGTGTTCACCCCAATAACTGGTCCCGGGTTCGATTTTATTAATAAGAACTTTTAAGATTCCTGCTACAATACATAGATATATTTCAGATAGATAGGTAATCTTCAAATACTTCAAAGACCTACAGAATATGGCATTTAAAATATTTTAAAAATTTAGACTTTCTGGACAGTGAGACATGTCTGCTCCTGACAACACCGATTTACTTCAGAGAGGAGGATGGGCATCGAAGACACTCCATATAAAGTTTATCTTCACCTTGACAAAAATAGCCATTTGGGCAAGAAACTGTTCTTGCCTGGACTGCCTGATGGACTGGACATGCAGGACCCACAGGAAGGTGACCACTGAACTTTGCTTGGCAAAATGGTCCTTCAAGTTCCTGCTTTGCAGAGGAAACTCCCAGACATTCTACAGGACACAGAAAAAAGTGACTGAGAGACTCTAGGCCTGTGAGCTGAAGACAGATGCCCCAACTTTACAAAAGAACTTTGGATGATTGTCCAGGCTGCCAGCTGTCTCTTGTCTACCCTGCAAGACTCCCGAAAGTTACTTGCATCCTTCTCCCATTTCTCAGATAGTATTATATCCTTCTGAGGTCTTTGATGTGGTTGAAGACTAGATAGTTACAATTTTCCTTAGTTATGATAAAAGATAAGTTAGATATAAAACCTTAAACTCACAAATATAAGATAGATATCTCCTTTAATATTGTAACTGTAATTCTTGCTCGATAATTGTTTTGTTATATGTAATTTTACTATGTTAAAGTTAAAACCTTCCTTTTTGAAAAAGAAGAAAAGGGGAAGTGCTGTGGGATGTTCTGTATGACAAATATGTTAATAAATAAAGCACTGATTGGCCGGTAGCCAGACAGGAAGTATAGGTGGGACTAACAGAGAGGAGAATTGAGGGAACAGGAAGGTGGAGGAGGAGACACTGCCAGCCACCACCAAGACAAGCAGCATGTAAAGATGCCGGTAAGCCACGAGCCACGTGGCAAGGTATAGATTTATAGAAATGGGTTAGTTTAAGATCTAAGAACAGTTAGCAAGAAGCCTGCCATGGCCATACCGTTTATAAGTAATATAAGTGTCTGAGTGATTATTTTATACATGGGTTGTGGAACTGCGGGGCATGGTGGGACCTGGAGAGAAGCTCTCTAGCAACACTGTACCAGGTCTTCTGCACATATATTATGGCTTTCAGTTTAGTGTTTTTATGGGACTCCTGAGTGCACAAATGAGTGGGCCTCTGATTCTTGTGCCTTCTCTTGGGCTTTTTTCTTTCTCTTGGTCTGTCTTGTCCAACTTTGAAGTGATAGGTTTTATTTTATCTTATTATATTTTATTTTGTTATATTTTAACATTATCTCTCAGCAGCCTGCTCTTTCTAATGAGGGACAGAAAGAGAGTAGTTCCAGATAGGAGGGATGGTGGGGAGGAACTGGGAGGAGTAGAGGAATGGGAAACTGTAATTAGGATATATTGTGTGAGAGAAGACTTTATTTTCAATAAAAGTGGGGAGGGAAGAAAAGAGGCTTATTCCAAGGCTTGCCATTTGTTCCATTTCATGTCACTTCAGAATCCTTTATTTCAGCTAGCACCATTGTATGTGACTTCACCTTAGCCTTGTAACAGACTGATAAGGCTTTCACTTAACACTGCTAATATGCCAACTAAAAGTTGAAGTCACCATTTTTGTACAGCATCCAGTTAGACTAGAATGAGAAATTATCATTTTCATATGGAGTGATCTTTAGAGCAGTATGTCAGCAGCTTATTTATATACAGTTTTGATGATGACTTGATTGCAAGGACTGGGCAGTTCTTCAGATTTCAGGCCAAGATCTTCTCTGTCAGATGCATCTCAGCAAAAACATCAGAACTGCCATTTAGCAATATTTCATTGCCCATACTTCCAAGCTTTTTGTTTCTGATTCTTAGAATAAGTCAGAATTGTAATAAGTAATCTTCATTTATTTAATGTTTAAAAGATGACTGGCACTGTGCTAACATTTTCATTATTTACCTCATTTGAATTATGTAGGGGTACTATTAACATCTCCTCTTTTCATATAAGAAAATGATGTTCACAGCTCTTTAGTGAATGGAGTCTTAGATTCAATTCTGTGAAACTTCATAGGTATTATCTTTTATGGTAGGGGTCAGCAAAGTTTTCTACACATAATCAGATAGCAAAAATGTTATGCTTTCCAGGCCATATAGTCTTTATTGTAACTAATTCACTATGTCATTATAACCCCAAAGCCACCTGAAATAATTCATAAGTAAATAAACATAACTGCTCGTGTGGAATTTTTTCAGACACTAAAATTTGAATGTCACAGTATTCTTCCTGTAATGAAATATTATTCTTATTTTTATTTTTTTCAACCACTTAAAAATGTAAAAACCGTTTTTAGCTTGTGGATCATAGAAAAACAGGTGGTGGCCAGATTTAGTGTGTGAGGCCATAATTTGCCAGCCACTAGTCTATGACATCTTAAAAGTTTGGAGAGCATACACAAAACCACAAACCTAAAGATATTCTACCATCATACATTTTCTTAATACCTCAATATAAGTCAGTCATTAAGTCACATATCTAAGCTTTTTTTGATGCTACTTTTTCTATTCAGTGCTGTATATGTACCGATTTTATCTGGCACCAGCTAATCCTTTTCTAAGGATCTGTTCAAGTATTCAAGCATTCACTGAACAAGCCTGTATTTATTGGATTCTTTATTTTTTTTTAACCTGGCTCTTCTTTATTTCTCACACCATGCCAACAATTTGTCCACTTTGCCAACACTTGTTCTATAACATATCCATCCTCCAACAGCTGGGGGGCATCTTTTACACAACAATTAATGTGTCTTATAAAAATAACAAATATGTGACTTTTTAATGTTAAAGTGATTGAAGGATTATGTGATTGTTAATGATTTCAACAATGGGCAACTTTACTAAAAAGCCCCAAGACATTACAATGCATGCCAAGAGATGTCCTATTTCCCATTCTGGTGTCTTTCAACATTATTTGTCCTGAATTTCTCTACACAAAGATCTAGAGTAGCAAAGGCCTTGCTTTTTACTGCCTAGCCTATTACCTGACTCATAGTAGATACTTGTAATCAAAATTTTTCTCTGATCCCACCTGGCCCCACAGTCCTGAAGCCACTTATAAAATAATCACTCAGAGGCTTAATATTATTTACAAACTGTATGGCCTATGGCAGGCTTCTTGATAGCTAGCTCTTATAGTTTAACTCAACTCATAACTATTAATCTATGTATCTCCATGTGTTCCGTGGCTTTACCTGCATTGCATTACCTATTGCTCCTAGGATGGCAGTCTAGCATCTCCCTGACTTTGCCTTTCTTCTTCCTGTCGCTCTCCTTGGATTTCCCACCTGCCTCTAATCTGCCTTGTCATAGGCCAAAGCAGCTTATTTATTAACCAATGGGAACAACACATTTTCACAGTGTACAGAAAGACATCCCACAGCACTCACTTGTTGGACTGACTAAGCTTCTAAGTTTCCTTATAATACATAGAGCCACTATAAATGATGCATCCTGATGGTATTTAATTATGACATAAATTAGCACCTTCTTAAGTACTTGCATTTCCTAAAAGCATTGTAAGATCAAGTGTCCCGCCAGCGTCTCACCAAGCTTTGGATGAGGAGAAAAACAGGAGTTGTTTTTGAAGCTTGTTCTTTGTGGAGAAAAATGTGTGGTAGCCTGGAAAATTCCCTCCACAAGTCTGGAGGTCAATATCTCAGAGTATGCCTTGAGCTAGTATATGTTTTGAAGATCATAGGTTGCCTATTGCTACCCTCTCACAGCAGCAAAGAGAAAAGTTCTTCCCAGTATGAAGGGTTGAGCTTTATGTTCCCCTTTGCATTTTAAAAAGAATTACGGGGAAGGAGGTAAATAAAATTGCAGTTTTGGATATAGTTTCTTAGGGATCTGCATCTTTAACTATGTTCTAGAATTTCAGACTTTATGACTATCTTCTGCTCTGTGATAAAAATCTAGTCTTACTTCACAAAATAGAGTTTGTTACTAGTTAATAAAATCCTTTTACCACAAATTTAAAATAAGTTCAAGCATATGACTTACCAGTGGTAGTAGAATAGAAGTGTTTGTGGCCTTGGAAAAAATGAAAAAAAAAGGAGCATAAAAGTATGTATGGAGTGAGGGGAGGTTGTCATTTCAGTAAGTAGGATAAGCGAGATACCTGCAATACTTTCATAGACTGAAGTACCAGTGCAAGTAGGAAGGAACCGGTCACAGAATAGTATTTCAGTTTATTGAAAAAAACTGGGATTTGTTCATTTAAGGAAAGTTTATTGATGTAATTGTAAAATATCATGTAATAAATTACAATTGTATATATGATATGAAAATCAATTAGACAAATAGAATAACAGCATATTTTGACAAGTGAAATAAAAAGTGTAGAGGAAAGCAGGGGCTGTATTAAGAATAGTTCACAACCCAAGACACATCCTCACCTAGTTTAATAATAGAATAAAGACTAGGATAATGTAATAATGGCTAGTATTAAAAGAAGCTTACCATGTCTAAAGCGGCCAAAGTCTCTATAAACAGAGGTGATTTCCTGATAGTAATATTTGCTAATTGTGCTCTGCTTCACTCTGACATATTTTAAGTTCAAACCGGTTTTGGTGTGGGACAGTTTTTTGAAATGGGGATAATTTCCCCAAAGCAGGTATACTCTTCTTTAACTGAAAGATCAGTTAATGATACACAGAATGAAAGGGAACTAACATTCATTGAACATTTTCTCTGAATCAGGGAACCAGGGACTTTACATACATTACTTCATTTCATTTTTATAGTAGCACCATGAAGCCTTTGTCATAATTTTGGTCTTGTGGATGAATAGACTGAGATTAAGGAAGGTTACACTTTTTACAATTGTTTTAATTTTTTGAAGATCATAATATAATCACCTCATTCTACCTTTCTTTTATTCCCTCCAAGGCAGCAGTACTGAACCTGTGGATCAATTCACAACAGTAGCAAAATTACAGTTATGAAATAGCAACAAAAATAATTTTATGATTGGGTGCTGTGGGATGTCTTTCTGTATGCTGTGAATATATGTGCCTCCAAATGGCTAATAAATAAAGCTGCTTTGGCCTATGGCAAGAAAGCTTATGGCCAGATGGGAAATCCAAGCAGAGATATAGAGAGAAGAAGGGTGGAGCTGTGGGAGATGCCAGCCACTTTGGAAGGAGCAACAAGATGCCAGCATATGGTAACGCCCTAACCACATGGCAACGTATAGACTAATAGGAATGGGTTAATTTAAGATGAAAGGGCTAGCTAACCAGAAGCTTGAGCCATAGGCCATACAGTTTGTTGTAGCTTGAGTTTTTCTCTCAGGGTCCCACCAAGCCCCAGCAGTCCCATAGCCTACTTATAAAACAAACACACAGATGCTTATATTATTTAAACTGCTTGGTCATTAGCTCAGGCCTACCATTGTCTAGCTCTTACACTTAAACTCAGCCCATTTCTGTTAATCTATATGTCGCCATGTGTTCCGTGACTTTACCTCTTGTCTTTAAATGCTGCTCCCTGGACAGCAGGCTGGCATCTCCTCCAAACTTCCACCTCCCAGCCTCTCCTTTCTGTTTGTCCCGCCTATCCTATACTTCCCGCCTGGCTACTGGCCAATCAGCGTATTATTTATTCACAACATACAGGACATCCCACAGCACTTCCCCTTTTCTGTTTTTTTAAAGGAAGAGTTTAACTTTAACATAGTAAAATTACATATAACAAAACAGTTATCTAGCAAGAATTACAGTTATAATATCTAGTCTATTTGTATTTGGCAAAATTAAAGAAGATATCCTATCTATCTTATATTTGTGAGTCTAAGGTTTCATATCTTAACTTATCTTTTATCATAACTAAGGAAATTATAACTATCTAGTCTTCAACTACATCAAAGACCTCAGAAGGATATAATACTACCTGAGAAATGGGAGAAGGATGCAAGCAACTTTCAGGAGTCTTGCAAGAGTAGACAGAGACAGCTGGCAGCCTGGAGAGTCATCCAAAGTTCTTTTGTAAAGTTGGGGCATCTGTCTTCAGCCCACAGGCCTAGGGTCTCTCAGTCACTTTTCGCTGTGTCCGGTAGAATGTCTGGGAGTTTCCTCTGCAAAGCAGGAACCTGAAGGACCATTTTGCCAAGCAAAGTTCAGTGGTCACCTTCCTATGGGTCCTGCATTCCAGTAGATATATTTTTTCAAGCAGTCCAGGCAAGAACAGTTTCTTGACCAAATGGCTATTTTTGTCAAGAAGGAGATAAACTCCATACAGAGTGTCTTTGATTCCCATCCTCCTCTCTGAAGTAAATCGGTGCTGCCAGGAGCAGACATGACTCACTGTTCAGAAAGTCTAAATTTTTAAAACATTTTAAATGCCATATTCTGTAGGTCTTTGAAGTGTTTGAAGATTACCTACCTAATTGAATTTTATCTATGAATATCTAGAAAACAACATGACTATAAGTTTGACTATCATAGAAGACTAATTATTAATCTGTATTTCTTAATTATCCATTACAATCTAAATGAGTTACATAAACATAATACCTCAAACAAGAATAGAAATATATATACAGTATAACAAAATTAAGTTTAAACTTGTATCAATAAACTAAAATCCATAGCAATGTAAAACATTTTAAACAAGTTGTTCTTTAAAAGTAGATTCAATAATCTACCCTTTCATCCTATCATATCTATATCATATCCCCTTTTCTTCTTTAGAAAGAGATCACATTTATAATCAACCTGATTTAAATAAAAATATTGGTTTTTCTCTGTCCCACATCAGAGGGCTCTTCTGATTTGGGACAAAAGAATCTCTTAAACTTTTTTTTTTAAGCAATATGTTTGGGTTTAGGGAAGGAGTGAGCCAATTCCATCTCCAAAGCCAGCTTGGTATATTTGGGAATTTGGGTGTAGCTTCTCTTACTACTTTCTGATGGATGAGGGTGCTGTATTCTTATGGGGACACAAAGAAAATTTTAGGATTATGGAGTAGTCCATGAGGCTGTATTGTCTGAGCCAGTTGCCTTGAAACCATTCTGGATGTTGGATCATCTGGGCCATGATGTCATTGAAGACCTTTCAGGGGGTCTTGGCTGGTCAAACCTGATGTATCTTAATCTGGAACAAATCCATAGCCTCTGGCTTTCTGTGGAAACCAAAGCAGAACCTCCTTTCCAAAGCAACATATCCTTATATCCAAATTTTGAAGTCAAGGTACCTTTAAAGTATACATTTTGGCATAACTCAACAGCTTTTACAATCAAATGTTTTTCTTCAGTTACGAATATCAAAGACAACATAATCCAGATTTTCTGTGTAATATCCATCTTTACGTGGCTTATTTTTTTATACTACCTTTACTGTCTCTTTAAAGACTTTATTTTTAAAAACTATTTCTTTATATAGCTGTATATATTCCTTTTTCTCTCTCTTCCAAGCCTACGTACATTTTTACAAACATTGTAAAGCATTTAAAGTCTTGTTCCATCTGAATCTGTCTTATTGGGAATCTATTGTTTTAAACTGTAGCATTACTAGGGCTAAAATAGCAGCTTTGGCTGGTGGCTCCACCCACCTCAGCTTCCCAACATGGTGGTGGTACACTTACTGCCAGCTCTGGGAGCCATCAACTCTTAGAAACAGTGGTTCTATGCTTCTATCAAAGCAGTGTGTAGCCCAGAAACCTTTTTTTTTGGTACTAGCAAAGACTAAATTCACCACGCAGCAGCGTAATGTGCCGTTTGTAGACACCTCATTCCCGCCATACTGCTGGTCAAAGGCGTATGCCAGTAACCCGCCATAGTAGCTCAAACACGCAGGCTGCTGCTAACTTGACAGAGACAACTAGGAAGCTGTTTTAGCTCTGTTTTAGAATCTTTTTTCTCAGGTTTTAGGTGGGAACTCTTGTCAACCCATTTGGTGCCATTTGTAGCTTGAGTTTTTCTCTCAGGGTCCTGCCAAGCCCTGGCAGTCCTGTAGCCCACTTATAAAATAAACACACAGAGGCTTATATTATTTAAACTGCTCGGCCATTAGCTCAGGCCTACCATTGTCTAGCTCTAACACTTAAACTCAGCCCATTTCTGTTAATCTATGTGTCGCCATGGATTGTGATTAATATTAAGCCTGTGAGTGATTATTTTATAAGTGGCCTCATATTTATATGAGGGATGGTGGGTGGGAGAGATTGGTCTGGATTTCTGGGCAAGGTAGGACTGGAGAAATTTCTGTCTACGTTTGGTGCCCAATGTGAAGGCAAGAATTCCCATCTAAAACTTGAAAGAACTTACTAAAACGGAGCTAAGAGCAGCTTATTAGTTTGTATGTCTCATGAGGGCTGCAGTACAGAGATGCTGCTGTACAGAGACACTCTGGCATTCGAGCTTGAGTATAGCATGGCAGATTCCTGCCATGGTACACAGAGGCATCTCCAAGGCACACAGCACACTGCATGATGGATTTAGCTTTTGCTAGTACAGAAAAAATAAGGTTTCTGGGTTACATATTGCTTGATGGAGGCATAAACCCACTGCTTCCCAGAGTTGGTGGTGAGCATGGCTCCCAGAGCTGGAAGTAAATGTACCTCTGCTTGAAAACTCAAGTGGGGTAAAGCCAGCATCCAGGGCTGCTGCTTTGGTCCTAGTCATGCTGCAGTTTAAATCAGCGGTCAAAAAATGATTACAGATACACAAAATTTCTAAATAATTTACAATATATGTAAAAATATACATAGGCTTGCAAGAGAGAGGAAAAGGAATATAGGCAGTTACATAAACAAATAGTTTTAAAAAATGAAGTCTTTAAAGAGACAGTAAGAATAATGTAAATGTTAAGCCATGTAAGGATGGAAATTACACAATATGGATACTGCATATTATTATACTGTTTTGGGAATTTTTAACTGCAGAAAGACATTTGTTTGTAGGGGCTACTAAGTTAAGCCAATATGTATATTTTAAAGGTATCTTGACTTCAAAATTTATGTCTAAGGACATGTTGCTTTGGAAAAGAGGTTCTGCTTTTGTTTCCACAGAAGATGAGAACCTGTGAATTGCTTCCAGGCTAATATGGTTTGATCAACCAAGACCCCCTGAAAAATCTTCAATGACAGCCATGGCCCAGATGATCCAACATCCAAAATCAGCTTCAAAGCAACTGTCTGAGATGATCCATCCTCACAGACTACTACAGTCAGGATTTAACTATAATTCTTAATTTTCTCAGGATTCCCATAAGATTGCCAGCATCCCCAATCAGCAGGAAGTAGTATGTGAAGCTACACCCAAATTCCTAAAATATTGTTTATAAATATTTATTTTTCTTTAGAAGAGGTGGATTATAAATGTAATTTCTTTATAAAGAAGAAAAGAGGATATTATAGATATGATAGCATGAAAGAGTAGATTATTGAATCTACTTTTAAAGAGTTACAACTTATTTGAAATGTTTTACATTGCTATGGATTTTGGTTTATTGATTCAAATTTGAAGTTAATTTTGTTATACTCTGTATATATTTCTACTCTTGTTTAATATATTATGTTTATGCAATTCATTTAAAATTGTAATATATAATTAAATACAGATGAATAATTAGTAATCTATGATAATCAAACTTACATTCATGTTAATTAATTTTTCTAGGTATACATAGATATATATCAATTAGGTAGGTAATCTTCAAACACTTCAAAGACCTACAGAATATGGCATTTAAAATGTTTTAAGAACTTAGACTTTTCTAGACATTGAGACATGTCTGCTCCTGGTAGCACCAATCTACTTCAGAGAAGATCATGGGCATCAAAGAAACTCCATGTGGAGTTTGCTTTCTTTATGGCAAAAATTAGCCATTTGGGCAAGAATTGTTCTTCCCTGGACAGCTTGACAGTATGTTATATAAACTGAACATTCAGGACCTATAGAAAGGTGACTACTGAACTTTGCAAGGCAAGATGGTCCTTCAGGTTCCTGCTTTGTAGAAGAAATGGTCAGACATTATACAGGACACAAGGAGAAGCAACTGACAAACTTTGCCAGAATGGATGGAACAGTCCTTAAAATTTCCTGCTTCACTGAAAGCTATGCCAGAGACTCTAGGCCTGTAGGCTAAAGATAGAATTTCCAATGTAACAGAGGAACTTTGAATGACTGTCCAAGAAGCCAGATGTCTCTGTCATTTTTATAATTTTGGAAGTTTCTTGCAATGCACTTCCTGTTTACTTAGGTAATATTATATCTTTCTGAGGTTTTTGATGGAGTTGAAGACTAGATAGTTTTAATTATAGTTTTCCTTAGTCATGATAAAAGTAAATTAGATATAAAATTTTAGATTAACAAAAATAGCATAGATGATAGAGTATTTTCCTTAATTTTGCCAAATACAAATAGATTAGATATTGTAATTGTAATTTGTAGCTGGAAGTTTTTCTGGTCCTGCTGGGCCCCACGGTTGGGATGAATCTCTCACCTGTGTCCCACAGCTGTTTAGTCTCAAGACATATAGAGGTTTATATTATTTATAAACTGTATGGCCTATGGGTCAGGCTTCTTGTTAGCTAGATCTTATAACTTAATTCAACCCATTTTTATTAATCTATATGTTGCCATGTGGCTTGGGCATTACTGATCTGCTGGCATCTTGTTGCTCCTTGAGTGGTGGGCTGGTGTTTCTTTTCATTCCCTTTTTAAAATTCCATCTCTTCAGTTCAAATGTCCTGCCTAACCTTATTCTTTCTTGCCACTGGTCAAACAGCTTTATTTATCAACTAATCAGAGCAACACATATTCAAAGTGTAGAAAGACATCCCCTAGCACTTCCCCTTTTCTGTCTATTCAAAAAGGAAGGTTTTAACTTTATAACACACTAAAATTCCATATAATAGAACAGTTATCAAGCAAGAATTACTGTTACAATATCCAGTCTATTTGTATTTGGCAAAATTTAAAAAAATTTTTTACCATCTATTCTACATTTCTGAGTCTAAAGTTATATATCTAATTTATTTTTTATTATAGCCAAAGAAAATTATAGTTATAACTAACCGGTCTTCAACTACATCAAAGACCCCAGAAGGATATACTACCTAAGTAAACAGGAAACACATTGTAAGCAACTTCCAAAATTCTGGAAATGACAGAGACAGCTGGCTGCCTGGATAGTCATACAAAGTTCTGCTATAACATTGGGGCATCCATCTTCAGCCTATAGGTCTAGAGTTTTTTAGTTGCTTCTCTCTGTGTCCTGTAGAAATTCTGGCAGTCTCCTCTGGGAAGCAGGAACCTGAAGGACCATCTTGCCTTGTTTTGGCAAAATTTAATTGTCATTTTTTAATGGGTCCTGTACTATGGTGATATTTTATTTGTGCTGAAATGTAATATTTTATTTGTGCTTTAAAAAATAAAGCTTGCCTGGAGATCAGAGGAATAAAAGCAGTCATTATAAGTAAACAAGGAAGTCAGGCAATGGTAGCACATGCCTTTAATTCTATCACTTGGGAGGCAGGGATCTGTTTGGATCTCTGTGAGTTCAAAGCCACATTGGAAACAGCCAGGTGTTATGGCACATGCCTCAAATTAAATCCAATACTAGTTAACCATAGAAGTCTGGAGGTCTGTACAGACAGACAGAAAGTGACAGAACTGAGCAGGAAGAGGAAGTGATATAGCTAGACGGAGAGGGCAAATCAGATGGCAGAAAAGCAAGGCATATAGGCATGGGTAGACAGGAAGTAACTCGCATTTGGAAGCTGCTGAGTTGGTGAGGTAAGGTTAGCTGTGACTTTCCCTGTTTCCCTGATTTCTTTCAGGCTTTTACCCCCTATATCTGGCTCTGTATTTTTTGTTTAATAAAACCATTTAGAAATTCATCTACACTGTATGTCCAGTCGATAAAACATTTTGTCAAGGAGTCCAGGCAAGAATAGTTTCTTGCCCAAATGGGTAACTTTTGCCATGAAGAAAGCAAAATCCATATGGGGTTTTTTCATTGCCTATCATCCTCTTTGAAGGAAATTGGTGCTGCCAGGAGCAGACATGTCTCATGGTCCAGAAAGCCTAAGGTCTTAAAACATTTACATTAAATATTCTGTAGGTCTTTGAAGTGTTTGAAGATTATCTACCTAATTGAAATATATTTATACATACCTAGAAAACGTAATTAACATGATTATAAGTTTGATTATCCTAGATGACTATTAATCTATATTTCTTAATAGCTGATCAAACCATATTAGCCTGGAAACAATTTTAAATGAGCTGCATAAACATAATGCCTTAAACAAGAGTAGAAATATACATACAGTATAACA
>CABHPH010133998.1:0-39926 GCA_902168325.1 Peromyscus nudipes | reverse complement strand
AAACATAATGCCTTAAACAAGAGTAGAAATATACATACAGTATAACAAAATTAACTTTAAATTTGTATCAATAAACCAAAATCCATAGCAATGTAAAACATTTCAAACAAGTTGTTTCTCTTTAAAAGTAGATTCAATAATCTACTCTTTCATCCTATCATATTTATAATATCCCCTTTTTTCTTTAGAAAGAGATTGCATTTATAATCAATACCCTTTAAATAAAAATAAACATTTATAAACAATATTTTAGGAATTTGGGTGTAGCTTCTCCTACTATTTCTTGCTGATTGGGGGTGCTGGTAATCTTATGGGGATCTTGATTAAATTAAGAATTATAGTTACATAACTGTTTTGTTATATATAATTTTACTATGTTAAAGTTAAACCCTACCTTTTTTATTAGACAGAAAAGGGGAAGTACTGTGGGATGTCTTTCTGTATGCTGTGAATATGTGTTGCTCTCATTGGATAATAAATAAAACTATTTTGGCCTATGGCAAGAAAGCTTACAGCCAGGTGGGAAATTCAAGCAGAGATACAGAGAGAAGGGCAGAGTCTTGGGGGAGATGCTAACTGCCGCTGAAGGAGCAACAAGATGCCAGCAAACTGGTAATGCCACGGCCACATGGCAATATATAGATTAATAGGAATGGGTTAATTTAAGATAAAAGAGTTAGCTAGCCAGAAGCTTGAATCATAGGCCATACAGATTGTAATTAATCTTAAGCCTCAGAGTGATTATTTTATAAGTGGCTATGGGACCACAGGTAAGAGAGATTCACTGGACTGCTGGGCAAGACAAGACTGGAGAAATTTCCCTCCACAGTTTGGAACTGTATTAAAGGGTTGCAGCTTTAGAACCACCATCCCACATATATATGCTTACTTTTATTTTTAAAGGAAAGATAACAGATTCAAAATTAAACTTCTTTTGATTCTGAAATCCATGTTCCTATCATAGTTTTGTGATGTTACTAGTAATATATTACTTTGTTAAGAATTTTAGTTGTTGGCTAAAGAGATGACTCAGCAATTAAGTGCATTTTAGAGTCTTAACACAAAAGTATAAAGCAGTAAATGGCAACATTAGGTGTCAACAAGCTAGACAGGTATTTGTGGGAAGATGGTGAGGATAGAGATGCTGTCTAAATGTTACTCTGATAATCATACTATGAATCAACATGTCTGTTCTATTCACTATTCATAATGATAAAGAACAGCTTTTCTCCTTCATTATCTTTTACATGATATCATGATTAAATGAGGTGGAATATAATTGCTTATTTTGTTCATGAATTATTCTGATTGATAATATTATTAAATTGTATTTTTGGGAGGAAGAGGAAAAGTTTTGTTTTTTTACCATAGAATTACTAACATGTATCTCCAGTGTTTACATCTGCATACCATTTGATATCAACCTTTGGTTTGTTAGTGCCCTTTGAAGTTAACAAACATTTCTCAGTCGTGAACTGAATTCAAGTGTTCTCATCTACATTTCTTGATTTGTGGATGCTATCCATTTTGACCATTCCACCACGATCAGTTTTTGAATGAATGAAATAGTTTCAGTTCCTAGGAGAAGATGTTGAATTCTAGATCATATTATGTAGGTACAAGTTTGAGGGTCAATTATAACGGTTTTGCAACAATAAGAACAGGGAAGGCTTTAGCTTTTTCTAATCTATAAACAACCTGGCAAAGAATATTGCTAGTATATTTCTTTTTAAAAATTCTTAAGAGAGAGTAATTTTAAAAACTAATTTCTCTCCAACTCTTCAGTTTAATTTGATGAGTTCCTCCATAAGGAACTTTCTCAATGAGTTTTGTACTTCTCCTTTTTTCCAATAGCACCCATTAGGCCAGGGAGGTTGGAAGAGATTAATATGTGGGTTATAGTATAGTCTTTGTCTCTTCCACCCCCTTAGACAAACTTGAGTTTCAGTTCTCATTCATATTAGTTGTTAGTCATATTGAACAAGATACTCTGACACTTTATTTAACAATATCATCTATGCGTGTGAAAGTAGCTTTTCCACAATATTCTTGGACTAACAAATAAGGCCCTATATACATTTTTCATACCAAATTATATTGCATGCTCAGAGTCTCTTCTACAAAATCATGGTATTGTTTCTCAAGTAACATTTGGTATTACTTTTATTGACACACAGTGAATTTTATTTTAGACTAATTTGTAGCTAGAGTTTTCCTGCCTGGCCCACAGTCAGGACAAATCTCTGCCATCCGCCAGTCCCACAGCAGCTCAGACTCAACCAAGTAAATACAGAGACTTATATTGTTTAAACTGTTTGGCCTAATGGCTCAGGCTTCTAGATATCTAGTTCTTACATTTTAAATTAATCCATTTCTATAAATCTATACCTTGCCATGTGGCTCGTGGCTTACCGGCATTTTCACATGCTGCTTGTCATGGCGGAGGCTGGCAGTGTCTCTGGCTCAGCCTTCCACTTCCCAGAATTCTCTCCTCCTTGCCCTGCCTATACTTCTTCCTGCCTGGCCACTGGCCAATCAGTGTTTTATTTATTGACCAATCAGAGCAATTTGGCATACAGACCATCCCACAGCACTAATTCTCAACAATATTTGCAAAGTTCTGTCTAGCTTTCAAATCCCATTTTATTTGTATTTTGGCTTGTTGGGTTAGAGCTTGGATTTCTTGAGTCTATGCCTTTGGCTTGGTATTCAGTTTCAACTATGCAAATGAAGACCTGAGCTAATGAAGATTTTTTCTATTTTGATGTAATATTATTCAAATATTATTTAAATGTTTTATATTTATGAATTAAAATTGAAAATTTAAGAATTGTTACATGCTTTTAAATCATGTTATGAACAAATGACCTTGCCATAAGGAGAAATCTTCATAGTTAATTAACATAAATACTATACTTCATTTCTAAAGGACAAAAAAGTATACTCAGGTACATTTAATGCATTTTCAATATAAAATACAGCTTATTCCTTTTTGATTCCATGTTAGAAGTATTTAGTATCATTGAAAGACTTTGTTGTTATATAATTTATGTGATTTTATAAGAAGGGGATAATCAATATTTCAATGAGAAGAAAATTCCCCCTAATTATGTGCCTTTGTTTTTCTCTTCTTGTATTTAGATATGTTACCATAGTGGCAACATCTTTTCTTTGGGAATTATTACCAGAAACAAGCACTGTTTTCCTTTATTTTCCACTTTCATTTTTCCTGATTTTATTTGGTGCCGTTGTTTTGCTGCCTCTGTCATGTTCTAGTTAAAGAGTTTGCTCATTGGCTCTTAGTGTGATGACAGAAATTTTCTGAAGAAATGAAGGCTCCTGCTCACCCTATTCTATGTGATCACCTCCACCTGATCAGCCAACTGCTTGGCTAAATATAGAATAGGATTAACTACGCCATAAATGGATGAGTACATATATGTAAATGATAATACATATGCATTACATGCTTTGTAATGCCCTTCTCAGGCAAAACAGTACCTTAATTCTTACAGTTCAATAATTAGTGCATCTTAGACTCATTACTTTGGCCTTCTAATAATTTTACGTATTCCATTATTTCCTACTTATCACTTTAAGTGCCAAGAATATATTGTTGGCCATAGGAGGAGAAGAACCTCTGGTACTGGGATAGCTCCTTTCCTTTCCTCTCATCTCTTCTTGCTCTTCTCTTCCATCTCAAATACTGATTAGTATGGAACCTCTAATATAATGTAACCTCTTGTATAATGCATTCTTTTTTGTTCGTTTGTTTTTTCGAGACAGGGTTTCTCTGTGTAGTTTTGGTGCCTGTCCTGGATCTCGCTCTGTAGACCAAGCCGGCCTCAAACTCAGAGAGATCAGTCTGGCTTTGCCTCCTGAGTGCTGGGATTAAAGGCGTGTGCCACCACCACCTGGCAATATAATGCATTCTTTAAAACCCTATTTTATGCTACAGTGAGGTTGCACATGCCTATAATCCCAGCACCCAGAAGCTAGAGTTAGGAGAATCAGGAGTTCAAAGCCATCATCATCTACAAAGAATGTTTGAAGTCAGCCTTTGCTATGTGACACCATGTCTAAAAAAAAAAAACAAAAAAAAAACTAGCCCTGCTATTTTGTTATTGTATTTGTCATGTAATTTGTCAAGATTTTGTTTGCTTTGGTTTTTGTTTTTATGTTTTTGTGTGTGAAAGAGAAAGAACATAAAGTTATGTGGGGAGGGGAAGTCATGATCAAGACATAGTTTATGAAAAAATATTTAAATAAAGTAAATACCTACTAATTGTGCAAAATAACTATTTCCATTATGATATATTTTGAGGCAGGGTTTCTCTGTAGCACTGTCTGCTCTGGAACTTTCTCTATAGATCAGGTAGGAATCTATCTACCTGTCTCTGCCTCCAGAGTGGGGGGATTAAAGGCATGTGCCACAACATCTTGCTTCATTATCATATTTTCATACCTGTGATTTGATCAATAGCCTCCATTTACAATTATCCCTCATTCCATGTCTTACTTATTTCTTCCATATTCCCTAACAGTCCCCCTCTACGTCTATTATTTAGAATTTGTTGTTGGAGTGCACACATACAGTGCTATTCTTTCTGTCTTTCTGCATCTGTTTAGTTTAACTGATTATAGTACCATCCAGTTTCATCCATTTCCCTGCAAATATGATAACATTTTTCACAGCTGATAAAACTCCAGTGTGTGTGTGTGTGTGTGTGTGTGTGTGTGTGTGACTTTTTCTTTATCTGTATTGATGGGTTGATGGATATTTAGGTTCATTTTATCACTTGACTTGTGATAAAATGTTTACTGTAGTAAACATTGGTGTGATTGTGTGAATAAGAATGGCCCTAATAGGATCACATATTTGAATGTTTAGTCACTGGCAGCTCTATTTGAGGACTAGAAGGATTAGGTGTGGTCCTGTTGGAGGAAGTATCCACTGGGTGGGGTGGGCTTTGAGGCTTTAAAAGCCCAAGCTAGGCCCAGTCCCTCTCTCTCTCTCTCTCTCTCTCTCTCTCTCTCTCTCTCTCTCTCTCTGATGTGGTTCAGGATGCAGTGTTTAGCTACTTCTCCAGCACCATGCCTGCTATGCTTGCTGCCATGTTCTCACCATATGATAATGGACAAAACCTCTGAAACTATAAGCAGGACCACAACTAAATGTTTTATTTTATAAGAATTGCCTTGTTTATCATATCTCTTTACAGCAATGGAATGGTGACTAAGACAATGGGTGTGCATACATTTTTATTGCATTCTGACTTTGGTTCCTGAAGTTAGAGAAACAGGGGCGATGTACTGTTTTCTGTTTTGGCTACACTAATTCACAACCCCACCCCAAAAATATGAGTTCCTTATCTTTCACATTCTCACCAATAATTTGTGTGTGTGTGTGTGTGTGTGTGTGTGTGTGTAATAGCCATTCTCATAGAGGAGAGTATCAACTCTTTTCATTTCCCTGATGACTAAAATATTCAATAATATTTTAATATTTTTGGCTACTTATATCTCTTTGAGAACTTTGTTCTGTATATTTACTTACTTACTGATTGGATTTTTTACTCTTCGAGTGTTTAATTTTTGAGCTTTTTTATATATTCTAAATATTAATTATGTGTAAGAGTAGCTGGCAGTGATTTTCTTGTGTAATTTGTCTCCAGTCTGCTTGTTTCCTTTGCTGTGCAGGGACACTTTTTAATTATAATACAATTGGTTTGGTTCTTTTTCTGTTGTATTATTACAGTAGTGCCTCAAAATCATAGCATTTCCAGATGAATGACAGTTGTGGAAGATTTCATACTCATCTACATGAATCTGTAGGTATCTGTCCACATGTAGATCAAAAGAATATGGTGACTGATTCTAACATGATTGCTCTGTCTATTACTTCCTTTCTTATTGCAACCCAATTTAATTACTATTGGAGCTTTGTAAAAACTACTTAATGAAACTGAGCCTCAAAATCTTCATCTGTATAATGGTATAAATTATTTTCTTATTATAAGAAATGACTATATAATACATTTAAAAAATCCATGACAGAATCAATGAATTATTCTCTAAGATACTGTATGATCTTTCTTCCCTATGAGAACAATTAATATTTTAACCACTCCTTTGGCCACTTTGTATAAATCTCTCATTCTCCATGTTATTTTCAATTTCTGTGCAACTGTGCGTTGTGAACAATAGGATGGGATTGGAGAGGCATAAGCTATCATAAAAAACCTGAATCCTACTATTTCTAATGCAAGCTAGGAACAGATTTTTCCCACCATTCCATTAGATGGGAATACAACCACACCTAACACCTTATTGCAGCCTTTTAAGATTTTTCCAGAGAGAACTATGTCATGTCCATATTCCTAAGCCACATGATTGTGAGTTGTTTAAATTTGTTAAATGTGGGGGCAATTTGTAATGCAGCATTGTAGTTAACACAGACAGAAATATGTCAGTAGAACATTTCATGTCCAGATAATGTCCTTAAATACACCCTTCTTCCATTCCCTCCTCTCAATAGATGGTATAGAACAGCTGAAAGTCAGGCATGTGGAACCACAGAACAGTACAAGAAGAAGGGAACCAGAGTTCCTGTAATTATTGCATATACTACTCCTCTGGATCACCTCTACCTACCAACATAACAGAAACATCAATACAACCATTTATACAATATTATTTCATTAAAAAATCTAGTCTTCCCTTAGTCAGGGTTACTATTGCTGTGATGAAACACCATTACCAAAGCAACTTGCACAGGGGATGGAGGTGGTGTGTTATTTGGTTTATGCTTGCATATCATAATTTATCATCAAAGGAAATCAGGACAGAAACTCCGACAGGCAGAAGCCTGAAGGCAGGAGCTGATGCAGAAGCCATGGAGGGGTGCTGATTATTGTCTTACTCCACATAGCTCTCTGAGCTTTCTTTCTTATAGAACCCCAGGACCACTGGCCCAGAGATTGCCCCACCCACAATGGAGGAGGTCCTCCCACATAAATCATTAATTAAGAAAATGCTCTATGGGTTTGCCTATAGCCTGTCCTTATGGAGGAATTTTCCCAAATAAGGCTTCTTCCTCTCCAAAAACTCTAGCTTGTGTCAAGTTGACATAAAACCAGCAAGCATGAGTCCTAACTTACAATTACATCAGATACTAGTTTTATCACCTGATAAATATTTATGAAATACTGTTATATTTCTACCCTAGAATTCATACAAAGTAACTTGTGCCTCATTTCTTGTTTTTGAGAAACATCTAGTCTATTTTAAAGATTGTTTTAAGGGTCAAGCTAAATTTCTTGTGGGGGTATTGTGTTCCCCAAAATATTGTGTATGCTAATAAACTTATCTGGGGTCAGAGAACAGGACAGCCACAATATTAAACATAGAGGTTAGGCAGTGGTAGCATACGCCTTTAATCGTAGCATTCCAGAGACAGAAATCCCTCTGGATCTCTGTGAGTTCAAGGCCACATTGGAAACGGCCAGGCACGGTGATACACACCTTTAATCCCAGAAAGCCACACCTTTAATCCCAGGGAGTGGTGGTAAAAAGCAGAAAGGTATATAAAGCGTGAGGACCAGAATCTAGAGGCATTTGCCCTGGAGAGGCCTTTGGCTTGGAGAGGCCTTTGGCTTGGAGAGGCCTTTGGCCTGGAGAAGCCTTTGGCCTGGAGAAGCATTTTGGCCTGGTTAAGCATTTAGACTTTCAAGAAGTAGCAGTTCAGCTGAGGCCCATTCGGATATGAGGACACAGAGGCCTCCAGTCTGAGGAAGCAAGACCAGCTGAGGATCTGGTGAGGTGAGATAGCTGTGGCTTATTCTGTCTCTATGACCTTCCAGTGTTCACCCCAATAACTGGCCTCAGGTTTGATTTTATAAATAAGAACTTTTAGAATTCCTGCTACAATTTCTCTCACTAAATTCCATCCCCACTAGACTATTCTTCTTAAGCTTAACATCCCAGCTGTTCTAAAGAATGCCAAATCATTTGAATCTACTTTTATAGAGTTCTAGTTTTCTTCCTGGCCTTTAGTGAGAACTTATGCAAGGTTTTACTGACTCGAGGCCTCAGTCCTCTTATTGGCAAGAGAACAATAATAATAACTTCTTCCTAGTGTAGATTAAATAAGATAATACATCTAAAATATTTATGACTAGTCTCTACACAAGTACATAATATATAACTATTTAACTACAATTATCACATTATTCAGAAGATCATCTTGTCAATGAATTTCTTCAAAACAAATATTCCATGTTCAGTGTGACCTTCTTCAGTTCTAACATGTTAGTATATTGCCTTTGAGGCACCCCAGAGAAAAATGCTTCAGTTTCAAAGAATGAATCTAAGGTTGGAATTGTTAGATACTAGGACAGACTAAGACCTTTTCAGCCGGGCGGTGGTGGCTCATGCCTTTAATCCCAGCACTCGGGAGGCAGAGGCAGGCAGATCTCTGTGAGTTCGAGGCCAGCCTGGTCTCCAAAGCGAGTTCCAGGAAAGGCGCAAAGCTACACAGAGAAACCCTGTCTCGAAAAACCAAAAAAAAAAAAAAAAGACCTTTTCAGATACCCTTTACAGTGCTCTCAGTACAGGATGTCCTTTCCTATACTTACCTATGACAAGAACAATAATGAAAAATAACATTTTAAAAGAATTTTGAAGGTCTTCATATGTAAAAACACTCTCTACTTCTAACTTAATTGTAAACACATATTCTTATTCTGAGAGATAATTGTAGATATCACTCCTCATCATAGAAACTCCTTTTTATAGCTGAAGGAGACCATTCTGCACTCCACTACTAGGGAAATTGCAGAGAACAAATACCGGAGGGATGGCCAGCAACACAGCTACACCTAAGGTCCAAGGAACATTACAGAAGAGGGGGCAGAAAGACTGTTAAGAGCCAGAGCAGGTAGGGAGGGTGTCTGCAGTGAGATTGTGACTTCTAGTTCTGGTAAGGAACTATACCCATGAAACTGCAGCAACGTGGCTGCCTAAACAAGATCTGAACAATAGCAACACCAAAAGACATGTTATTGTTGAGGGACAGGAGAATTTCAAAGGGTCCTACCTCTAGGTGAGCTACAAACAACAACTGATCAAAGACTGAGAATTGGTCTTCTTCAAGGCTGAGAGTCCTTATTGGTTACCCAGTATCAAGTGGTCAGCCTTATAAACATATACCTGCAGGCAACATCAATCAAACTGTGTTTATATGTTTCTTTGTTTATATGTATATGCATATGTAACAACAATGGTTAAAAAGATCTTGAATTGGGGAGTGAAAAGGATGGGCTGGGGGTAGACACAGGAGATGTAGGAGGGAATAGATGCAGAGGAAAATGATGTAATTATATTTTAATTAAAAAAAACCTCTCCTCACCTTTCATCATTTTTCTATTATAATGTCTTGTTTCTTCTATGCTAAGAAGATCTTTCTTGTTGGGTGTGCTGGTGGTGGATCATACCAGTTATCTTAGTTTCAAAAAGGTAAAGTAGGAAGATTGTGACTGTGAAGCCACCCTAGGCTATATAAAAGGATGCTGAAATCAAACAAAAAAGCTCTTGCTTTTTAAATTTTAAAAGTATACTTTATTTGATATATAGTAATACAAAGTACATATTAAATAGTACTAAAATAAAATGATTTGATACAGTTTTACAATGGCAAATCGGGTTATAGAACGCATCCTCCCACCTAAATCAATTAAAATAATAAAAACAACAACAACAAAACCCCAGTTTTTCCAAGTAGGCTAACGTAGCAAATGCGTTCAGTAACTAGTCTTGTCTAATTCCTATTGCATTAATGGTCAATGGGATTAAAAAGAAAGTCCAACTTTCACAGTCACAGTCTTAAAGCAATAACACATGTTATTTTCTTTTTGAAAACAAATATGGTTCTTGCTAATTCACTGCACAAAATGTTGAATTCATATATCTACGATGGTGATGGAGGTAACTGTGATAGAGTTAAAGTCACACAAAATAAAGCTTCATATCATCCTTCAAGACTCATGCATCCTTTTGCCTATACTATTTCCTTGTTCATCAATATTACTCTCTGTCTCCTTTCTAAAATGTTAAACTTGATCCACATACTTGTTTACATACATATGTCTTTATATAACAGCCTAGGATCTGTACATGAGGGAAAACATACAAGTTTTTTGTTTGTTAATTTTTTTTTTCTGAGTTTGGGTCACCTTGATTAATACTATATGCTGTGGGATGTCTATCTGTATGCTGTGAATATGTGTGGCTCCCATTGGCTAATAAATAAAGCTGTTTTGGCTGATAGCAAGAAAGCTTACAGCCAGGCAGGATATCCAAGAGAGATAGAGGGGGAAGAAAGGCAGAGTGAGAGGGAGACTCGATCCAGCCACCCAAGAAGGAAGATGTGAAAGTACTGGTAAGGCAAGAAGCCAAGCCTCTGCACCACCTCCTGCCTCCAGAATCCTGTCCTGTTGGAGTTCCTGTTCTTCTTTCAGTGATGAACAGCAATGGGAAAGTGTAAGCCAAATATATGGTGTTTCGTTGCAGTAATAGAAACCCTAACTAAGACAGAGTTCTTTAGGGTTGTGCCAAGGAGTAGTGTAGCTGTGTTGTAGAGCAGACAAGACAGAGAATGAAACAGAATAGAGGAACTGGAAATCAATTGACAATGCTATGACCTCTTAATTCTTTGACAAAGATTCTAAAACATGCGGTGCAGAAAAGTTAGCCTATTCAATAAATAATGTTGGAAAAACTGGGCATCCACTTACAAAAGAATGAAATTAAATCCACGTCTTTCACTATGTACCTAAATATATAAATAAATAAGTAAGTAAGTAAGTAAATAAATAAATAAATAAATAAATAAATAAAAATCAACTGAAAGTGGATCAAGAGAGAGGCTAGTTTAAAACCTGAAATGCGACTAGAGAGATGGTTCAGTGGTTAAGAGCACTGACTCTCCTTCCAGAGGACCTGAGTTCAGTTCCCAGCTCACAACTGTTTATATCTCCAGTTCCAAGGGAATTGACTTCCTCTTCTGTCATCTGTGAGCACTGCATGCACATGGTGCACATACATTCATGTGGGCACTCATATACATAAAAAAACCTGAAATGCTGAGGCTAGAAAGATGGCTCAAGAGCTAACTTCTCTTTCAGAGATCTCAAGTTTGGTTCCTGCTAGCCACATTGAGCAGCTCAGGTCTGCCTATACTTCTGGTTCCAGGAGAATCCCATATCTCTGGCACTTGTGTACATTCCTGCCTCCCCCATATACATAATTTTAAAAATAATCTCTAAGAGCTAAAGATGAAAAAAATAGAAGCTGAAACTACTAACGGGAAACACGTGAAATAATCTTCAAGATACTGATACAGGCAACAATTTCCTGACCAGAGTTCCTATAGCACAGGGACCAGTCCCGCACATCACTAGATGGGAGTACACGAAATGAAATAGTTTCTGCACAGCAAAAGAAACAATCAGCAGCCCATGGAATAGGAGAAACTGGCTCTTTACCTGCTATATTTAGCCCAGAATTTATGAAGAACTACAGAAATTAAACACCAAGGAAATAAAACTCCCAATCAACAATTGTGCTAACAAAATGGAAAGCAACATAAATGGCCAATAACTATTTTTGAAAAGTGTTCAATACCCCTAGTCATTAGGGAAATATGAACTAAAACTCCTCATACCATAATGGCTACTGTAAAGAAATCAGACAAGAAACGTTGAAGACTGTGTAGGGAAAGAGGAAACCTTATTCACTGCTGGCAGGAATTCAAATAAATAAAGCCATCATGGAAATTAGTTCAGAGATTCCTCAAAAATTAAAAATAGAACTGCCATGTGGCTCAGCTGTACCACAAACCTCTTTCTTACGTGCTCATTTGCCTATTTAGATTCATGGAAAGACTTAAGTACAAAGAAACTCCTTTACTATCTCATCCCTGCATTTTTGCAGCCACACAGTGTATGTATTTAAAGATGAAATGCTGTTCAGATTTTGTCTCTTCAGTGGATTTTGTAGCTTTTGCTGTGGTGGTCATCTAAGGAGTAATTAGTTTTGGCAAGTATTAGCTGGCCTTGTTTGCTGGAAGTCAGGGCTAGTCATATAATCTGATCCCAAGCTCATATGAATTCTTTCTGCTCCTCATCCAGCTGCTTTGGCTTGCCTGAGATGCTTAATACTAGATTTTTCATATGAACCTCTTTTCTCTCCACTCCACCCAAGAAGCTAGTTCCCTCAGGGGTGTGATCATAATTGGACGCACTGGAAAATTATTTTAGCTCTAATTGATGATAAAGAAATCCTGAGCTGGCCCCAGGGTGCAGCAGACTCAGATACTCTATACAAATGAAGTTTAACAGAGAAAACAGCGTCTATAGACTTTAATGTTAATGATGAAATATTCCTTATAGAGGAGAAAGATGTTCTAACTGGCCACCATGAACTTTTAGTACAGTTGTCTTTCTTTTCCTGGGTTTGTGGCTATAATTAGTTGTACATGCAACTTTAATCTTCTTTTGAACGTTAGGGATATACATTCAAGAGGAGGACATTTTTTTCATTTTTTTATTTTTAAGATTGTTTAATTATATCATTTCCCCTTCCCTTTCCTCCCTTCAATCTCCCTCATACACTCCTCCTTGCTCTCTTTCAAATTCATTACCTCTATTTTTATTATTGTTACATGCATATATATAAAATATATATTCCTAAATATAACCTGCTCAATTCATATAATCTTAGGCATACATGTGTTTTCAGGGATGAACATTTGGTTTTGGATAACCAGTTGGTGTGTTCTTCTCCAGGAAACATATTGCTGAATTATTGCTGATCATAGTTTTTTTTTAATTTACTTGCTTGCTAGGAATCAATGGAACTCAGGTCCTCATGCTTGGGTGCAAAGCCGTTTACCAACTGACCATTTCTCAAGTCCTCGGTGTCGTAATTTAAATAACTGGAGATGATTGACTATAGATTGTAAGGCTATAGACAGAGACCAGCCAAGGTTTTCTCAACTGATGTGATAGCCCACCAATGTGGTCTTGAAATATGTTTTGCTTTCTATGTACTGTGTTGGACAAATTGTATCCTATATGATACATGAAGAATGTATGGGTTTTAAAAACCTATTAATGTTATTGGTCAGATAGAAAACTCTGGAGCCTTTATACATTGCTGTTAGGATTATATATTAGTACAATTGCTACAGAAAATAGTTTTATGGTACCTCAAAAGTGAAATACAATCCCCGTATAATCCACCAGTTCCTTTCCTAGAGGTCAACCCAAGTTACTAACACAAGCTACATTTATGAATTTCAACAATGTGATTCAAAATGAAATAAAGCAGATAGAAAAGGTCCTTTCTTGGTTTAGTTCACATGAACTATGCAGAATAAGTGCATTACTAAAGACCAAAGGCATATTGGAATTTGACAAGGGCTAGGTGAGTGTCTGGATAAAGGACTGAGTGCTTAATAAGTAGGCTATTATGCCATTTTAATTTGATATGATGAAAATGTTTTGGAACTAGATACTTGTCGAATGAATAACACTGCAAATTTAGTGAATACTAGTGAGCTGTATAATTTAAAATGGTTAATTTAATGTCATGCAAGTGTTACGTCAGAAATATTAAATAAAATCTATAACTGGCTTAGCAAGGGACCTTCTTGAGTTAAAGTTATTTATTCTTGGACCATATTAGTGTCAGGCAAAAAGTTTCCTTAGGTCATTTAGGTTAACATAATATCTTGTTAAAACTCATATGCATATCTTTAATCCCAGCACCTGGGAGGCAGAGGCAGGCAGATCTCTGTAAGTTCAAAGCCAGCCTGGTCCTCTACAAAGCGAGTTCCAGGACAGCTAGAGCTATTACACCGAGAAACCTTGTCCTGAAAAACCAAAAAAGGAAAAGAAAAAAAAAGAAAAAGAATAGAAAAAAATCAAGGAGTCTAACTGAAATATTTTTAACCTGTTACATTTTATACCCAGTAATAGTATCCTGTTTTCAGCTTGACAGACATGTATGTTGTTTCATTTCTTTATTCTTTTGTATCTTCTGTCTTTGTGTTTGGAATTGCCATCTTATACTTTTCTACCCTAGCACACATAATTGTTCTTTTATAAGTAAGTCAACATGTCACATCCTCAAGCTGACTCCTTTTTTTCTTTTTTCTTTTGTACTTGATATATTGAATATCTATCTCTTTACATTTTTCTTTTCAGTTTTCTCTCTTCCCTCCCTCTCCTTTTTTCTTTTCTTTTTCTCTCTCTCTTTTTATTGAAACAGAGACCCATGTAGCCCTGGATGACTTTAAACATACTATGTAGTGAAAGACAACTTTGAACTTCTAAATCCTTCTGCCTCTGACTCCTTAGTGCTGAGATTACAGGCATGCACCACTGTGCTTGTTTTTTAATCTGGTAATGAGGATAGGACCCAGAGTTTTGTGCATGCAATATAAACACTTCCTGCTCCAATGATTCTTTGAGACAGGGTTTTGCTATGTAGTACAAGCTGGCCTTGGATTTGCCATCCTTATGCTTCATGCCTCCGTGTGCTTGGGTTGCAGTCATCTGTCTTTACAACCTGCTCACACACATCTCTTAATGTACTTAAAAGACTTACATATAATTACATACTTACTTGTCTATTTTCTGCACTAGAATATGAACTTCTTAGGAATAGGATCCAGATCCATTTTCCTCTTGACTGTGTTCCTAGTAGCTAGGAAAGTACAGAGCCTCTAAGAGGATTTCAGAACAAAATTTTGTTGAAATAATTATACAAGTGACAGTATGATCTTGGTTTTCACAGAGGCAGAAGAATGGAAATATCATTGGAAACCTGGAGATATCCAAGAGTGATTTCAGCTGCCATAAAATTCTTTTTAAGAATGTTAGCCACAAAGAATCCTGTCTCAAAGCCTCAATCATTTATCTCTTCCCCAAACATAATGTCTCTGCTTTTTGTTCACAGCTTCTCCACTTGAGAAAGCTTCATGATTATTTGTCCTGGCAAAAGTATTTCCTGTAGATGTTCTTAATGTAAAATACAGCATTCTGAGATCATGGGATCTCCACTGAGCAAATTTGTTTCCCACTTATATCTGCTGCCATGGATCAATTGTTCTGAAGACTTGGACACTTTTTTGTGACCTGTTTTTCTCCCAAAAAGACAACTCCCTCATCCCTAGAGCCCTTGGAAGTCTCTAGAAGCTTTAGTGAGGCAGATGAGTCCGCCAACATCAGCACTCTGCCAGTTTCCATCCTGTACATGTTTTAACCCTCGGGGTAGAGCAAATGCCTGGAGATATTCTTTCATAACATTTGTTTGGCAAGAAATAGAGAAAAAATGATAGCAGCCAAGGGTCACAGTTTCTACATTCTGAAAGACTATCCTTAAGCATAGTGCTTAAGTGCTTTTATTTTTGCAGAGTAAAAAGTTCATTGCTTTGTGACATTCCTCATATTATCCACGCTATATTTTGTTATTCATTTTTTTTAGTTGTTGTGAGTAAGGATAATGCAAGAGTGTACACATACTTTCCAGGTTTGCCTTATTTGATACTGTTAAATTACATCGACTACTTTCCCCCTTCCTGTTTATCTCTCTAACTATGTTCTGTTATCAGTAGCTAAAGGAGGTACTTTTAGTATGGGGGACAACTAACCCTTAATGCAGCCCATATAAGGGTTTCTGGAGATGCATAAGCCCTTTGTATTGTTACTTTACTAACATTATAACCTTTGTTTTTCTAGGGAATATGTGCATTTTCTCCTGAAAAATGTATCCACGATTTTACCCAGGTTTCCAAAAGTGGTCATAGAACGTGTTCAGAATTATTATCATGTAGAAACCTAAACAAATCTGCTTTAGAGGAATTCTTCAAAGGATAACATAAGCATCTCTGATGCTGAGAAAACATTCTACACATGACATTTCTCTTTTTCAAGGGGATCCTCCTGAAGTAAGACTTCAATTTTTTCTAGATTGTTTTGTGATTGAATAAACCATCACACCTTCAAATTGAGTCTCCTTATTCAAACTTCTGGAACTTACAGAGCCCTAGCTGAGCTGTTGAAAGTCACATAAAAATCACCAGTTGTAGCTTCTAAAGGAGAAAACAGCAAAGGAACTGTTGCTGGACTTATAAATCTTTTTTCAAATATTTGAGGTCCAGCTGTTATTTGGAGGTTGCTGGAGAAAATGTTCCAGCATATTAATATCTGTGAATTTATATGTGTAAACCTGTGTACATTTCTTTATCAATCTGCATTTATTCAGCTCTCTAAGATGATTTACACCCTCCTAGTCCCTGAAAACCCCGAGGACAGAGTGTTACACATACTCCCAATTATTTATGCATAAAAATATGAGGTTTGGCTATTGGACCCACTGACATAGCTAAACATTTTTGGCCTCCTCACAAGGTAAAGAGTGGAGATGTGGCGGTTTGTGGACTTACATTCCATAGTCTGCATTGGTCTGTGGGGGAAGTGAAGAGCGGGGAGAAAAAGGGCTCCTTCAACTTCTCGGGCTACTCTCTGAGAAACGGCTTCATGTGTTGAGGCACATCAGAACTGGGATGTGTTCAGGTTTTGTCAGCTCAGAGCTCTCATTTCTGCCCTTAGGCCATTCCCTTTCCCAACACTGCTCCCTATACAGACGCCTGCTTTGATTTACTGGGGAGTTAGTTCCATGTGAAGAAGCGCTTATATTTCACACTTGGCGTTCTTGTATCTATGGTCACCATTCATTTAGACCTAACAGACTTTCTATTTCCCTACATTTTATTCCTTTTCTGGTCTTAGTGAAATCAGGAGCCATGACTTAGACATTGGTTTTTCTGCATGTCTAGAAAAATGCTCAGTATATAACATTCAGTATCTACTTATTTCTTTTCCATTCATTTGTAATTACTGTCCTTTTATGACTTAAATGTATCTATTGCCGTGAAAGGAAGTGGTTGGATATTCATTACAGTATAAAACCAAAGAATAGTGTTGATTGGCCAGAGGTAGCTTAGGTGTGCTAAATTCAATCATTCTATTCTTAGTGGTAGCTACTTAGACTGGATAAGACTCCAGTTGGACTGGACACATCTCAAAGTCACCAAAGTGGCATATGGCACTTCTGATGTGTAAACTAAAATATAAGGATAAAAATACAGTTTCTAAAATTGTTCTACATGGTAAAGTCAGTGTTGTTTAGTTCAAGTTAATTTGATTGCATGCATGAATGGTTTACAGAAGGGCAATTCATGTTCACTTTTCTTCCTGTCTGATATTCCAAATAGTTTATTTGCCATATTTAAAAATGTAAATTCTATGGAGATCTGTATCCATGTTTGTTTTGTTTACTTCTGTGTCCTTGTAACCAAAACAGTATTTCCAGAGAAGTCTCTCAATGAAAATTTACAGGCAAACAATTAAGAGTTTACTGAGCATGGACTATGTACTAACAAAGCAGTATGCTTTCTGAAAATGCAATGAAGGTTTTGGAAATAGAACAGTTCTTATTATTTACTGTTATATAATGACACCTAAGAAGAAGTGAAAAAAGATAGAAAATTATTCTAAAGCACACAGAGAATAGGAATTATCTGGTTTTGGAAGCATTCTCACTTCCTCAATTGAAAAATAAATGTGAATTAGATAAACTTAGAAATTGGAGACATAATAAGTCTATGTTAAATATGCCAATGAATTAAGAGACACAGTCAACCCAAATGAAGGGAAAGGTCAGGTAGAATTGGACTAGACATTGGTCTTGGAGAATAAGTTCCACTTAACTTTGTGGTCACTGGGACTATCTCAGGAAGAAACATAGTATATTCACATTTGTGGGATAAACTATGGGTTTATTCTGGTTAGGATAACTTTAATACAGTTGAAGAAGAGGGAGAAATACAGTTGTCAAATTGAAGCATTCAAGCAGTAGGAAAAAGCATTTAGAACAAACAGTCATATCTGTCTAGTAGGAGTTTCTGGAACATAATGAATTCAGCGTATGTCTCGAATATTACATATTTGTGTTTATCAGTGGTAGAAAACAAGATAGGGGAGACGAAGCTATGGGAGTAGAGGGGAGAGGAACACATGGGGTGAAGACAGAAATAGAGACAAATGAAGGTTAAGTAAAAAGATTAACTGATCGTGATGGTGAAGTTCTGTTAGAAGTCAATGCAGGTAGTTCAACAATATGACTATAATCACTGGGCTAGAATCATGGCTTTGATTTAGAAATTTTCCTTGTTATCGACTACTTTAAATCACACAACCAGAAATAATTCTGTTTTTTCCCATCTCTGAGGGTTTGCAGCAACAAAATTTGCCACTTTTCCAAGCAGCACATTCTGTTTATGGGTAGTCTATATCCTTAGACAGGACTTTCTGATCTTGAGCCTAAATTTGCCTCTTCATGAGTTCTACTTATTATCCTGATTCTCCCACGGGGACTACACTGAATAAATCTAATTTTGTTTCCATGTCATATTCTGGCTAAATTTCTTCTTTTTAAGGAAAAACAAAAATCTCCAGTTCCACCCTTCATGGCCGAATTTCAGAAAATTCATCGGCACCATCTTTTCTGACATCTTTCTATACTGAAACAGTTCTTATTAGAATGTGGGTGCTCAGACATGAGCATAGCCTTCCAGAAATAATCTGTTTGCTGCTGAGTGATTTTCTTAGCCTGAGTATTTTACTTGTACTACTGTCTTCTAGCCCTGTGTTTGCTTTCTAAGCATCTACATCATACTGCTGACTCATTTCAACTTGTGATTTCCTAAAAGCCACAACTATGCAGTGGCTTATTGACCTAGTGAACTTTCTCTTTATAGTTTGGGCCTTTCAAACCTGTTGGGATATTTGTGAGTGGAAATTTAGGGAGTTTGGCAGGTGGAAAAAAACTACTCATTTCTTTAAAATGTTCAGAATTGCTTGTACTGGGGACATAAGGAAGGATTGAGGGGCAGTCACTACTCACTAATTTAGAATTGTTGGAGGATCTATTTTCTTAGTGTAAACAGAATCACATTCTAATTTGAAGATGAATGCTGGTTGATATAAAAATAGTAATTGGAATAAAGATTACATTAATGTTTTCAAGGAAAGGGCATGGTTGACTAAGCTTAATGAGTAGACATGACTAGTAATTAGAGGCATTCTTCCCTGCATACATTTCATGGATGAAATCCATTAAAACAGTTCCTGCCATGCTGAGTGTTGGAGATTAATTTGCTGAACTAACTTTTTCCCCTATACAGTATTAGGTAACAATTCTACGACCTCTGCTGTGTGTGAACCCCCTTTCTAAGCATTTTATATGCTCATTTTACTTAAATCCTTGTTACTATAATCATATTACCAAGGAAACTAGGGCACAAAATAATTTGTTGATATTGAAATAGTCAGTAAATTCAAGTCTAGAATTTATGTATAGAAATTCTGATTCTAGACTTGGTACTGATAGTTCTTCTCAGATGCAAATACTCATCCTTATCATAATATTATAATTTGCATAACTGATACTATGTGGAAAATACCTTCTACCCCTAGTGATTCAAGGCTAGCCTGGGAATTTATTGATACCTTACCTCAAAATTTAAAAAGTTCCTTTTTCTAAAGAATGGGTATATAGATCGATAGGGAGGTGCTTACTTTGTATATATAAGGTCTTATTTTTAATTCTAAATCATTACAATAAAAGAAGAAAGGAAATTTCCAAGGAAATTTCCAAGTTGCTTTGGATAGGAAGTATAAGTTTAAGAACAAGTTAAGCTCCCATAATATTAATTTATTTTCTCTCTTGTAAGTGGTGGCGGAGTTTACAAAGGGGAACTCTACAATTTGATTCTAGGCTCTTTGTATAGTTAGTGTATCTGGTGTAACATGGAGGATATCTCAAATGCATCTGTATGGCATAAAGAAACTAGAAAGGATTTAACATTCCATGCATTGAAAAGAGATTGTCCTTCGCCTAGAATGAAAGATGAACGTATGGACAATTTCAGTTATACATTTATTTTATTTTATTAAGATATTAGTGATGGAACTCAGGGTCCTGGATGTGCTCAGCAAATGGTCTGCCACTGAACTACACTCCCAAATCCTGGATGAATGTTTTAAGAATCTGGTCTTTGAATTGTTGAAGGTTGATTAGGATAATGAAATGATTATGGTCAATCAGGAACTCATGAGTCTAGTTTTGGCTCTGTCACTAATTAGTTTTCTAATATTGGATAAGTGACAACATTTTCTCCATCATTAAAAGAAGAGTATTAGATGGCCTCCCAAGTTCCTTCCAACTAAAAACATTCCATGTTTTAAGAGATTAAAGGAGACCAATGTTGGGGAAAAAGTTTAAAGAACTTTCATGAATGAAGGAAGCATGTAAGGCTTTGGCTTCATCATTTTTAATCAACCTTGGGTTGTGGCTAGAATAGAAAAGTAAAGAGGAAGATCAATGACCCTCATCCTCCAAAATGTGGCTCAGAACTCGGTTTACACACATTAAAGGACAGGAAAGAAAAAAAAGATTTCTCAAACCAATAAAGCTCATTTCATGTGAATTGGCATCCGTGCAAAATAAATGAGATGAGTACTTTACAGTATATCTCTCATAATAATCTGGCTTGTCTTGAAGCATTGAGTTTTTTAAACAAATTTTTACTGCCTGGTCTATGGCTTTGTGGTTTCATCGTGCTCGAGAGAAACTGCTGACAACTTGTTTTCTGTTTCCACTGGCAGCATTAATGTTTTTAAATTGAAATGATAAATGGTCGGGTATGGTGCAATGGTTGTGCTTTGAATTCTATAGAGATAGTGTTCATTTCTTTTTTATGTACACATTCTTATTTCCAATAAATTTCCATTGTGTTAGAAAATAATGAACATTGTGTGCTAATCAAAATCAATGAACAATTATATTCATTTTGATACTAATTCTCTCCAAAATGATCCACTATACCTTAGGCTTCTCTTTATTATGTGGGTGTGCATGGAGGAGACCAGCCAACTCTTGGGAGGAAAAAAAATACTCCATTTTTTTTCTGTTGGGGAAAACCTAGAATATCTTCTTATTTAGTTTTTAGCCTTGCCTTTTGAAGCACTTGAGATTTATTGATTTGTGTTTCTCTATATACATTGCCAAACACAGTGCTAGAGACCTGGAAAGACTCACTTTGATCTTAAGATAGCTTTGCTGGCTATGGCAAATCAGCACTAGCTGATAATCACAACCAACTCCCCAAACCTAGGACTAGTTCTTCAGTGCCTTCCTTGAGTATTTGTAGCAATTCTTAAAACTTAACATCATCACATGGCAAAAAGGCTCTTCCAGAATCCAAATAATATTGAATACACCGATTTTTAACCACTGGGGAGGATGGGGCAATCACAAAAGACTCATGATGAGTAATATGGTATACATTAAAACAATTATTCACAAGAATATCATCACAGAATTCAAAGCACAAAGATGCTTATTTGCCTTGGGATTCCCATAACTTTTCTCCATATTGTCCAAATAACTCCCTCTTCTATGCTTGATGTATTCCTAGCATCACCCATGTGACCAACATCTTCATGAGTTTTTCAGTTACTATTTTTCTTCTCTAACTCCTTATACTTTGCCAAAATTTACCATCAGTTCACTCATAATAGTATGTTTCCGTGTCCCACAGTTATTTTGTCACTGGAGCAAGTCACTTCATCACTTCACCTCTGGACTTTTCTTTCTTTCTTTCTTTTTTTTTTTTGGTTTTTCCCAGACAAGGTTTCTCTGTATACTTTTGGTTCCTGTCCTGAATCTTGCTCTGTAGACCAGGCTGGCCTCGAACTCACAGAGATCCGCCTGCCTCTGCCTCCCGAGTGCTAGGATTAAAGGCGTGTGCCACCACCGCCCGGCTGGACTTATTTTCAATGAATGGAATAAAAAGGTTGAAATAGGTGGCCTTGAAGTTCTTGTTCATTTCCCAAACTGTGTGACTGCTTAGTGTTTCACTTAGTCAATGCATTTCTTTTCTCGACGCAGAAGTTCAGGAGAATTCTGGAGTGTAGACTGTGGCTACTTACTCAATTTAATCTAGTGAAAATCATTCTAGGGCATTGACAAAAGGCATTTTGGAAACTTCTTCATGAATTTTGATTATCTTCAACTCACATTCCAAAAATGCCTACCTTTATTGTTTATCTTTTTAGTCAGCTGTCTGTGTTATATTCAAGGTAAAAAATATTTCTTAAATAGTAATTTCACAAACAGAAGAAATGCTTGTATTTTTGCACTTAAATATACATGTATGTAAATGTATATATATATATATCTGTATATATACATTTAGTTGAGAACAGATCTTCTTACAAAATAAACACCATTTTGAGAGATTTCTTTAGCCAATTAGTCTTTACTGTTGGTATAATCTCAGCTATACTTTCCCAAACAGTTCAGTATAATCAACTCTTCCAATATATTGTCTCATTGTAAAAACCATTGTCTCACAAAAAGGGTAGGTATGGATCAGATTTTTTTAAAAGTGAAGCATATCCATCTGGATCCATTATCAAAAAGATCCCCAATCAGCTCTTGGACATTTTAGAATTCTATAATATGCAACCAGCTTAATTTTGCCCAGGTTAAGGGAAATACAAACTGTGGTAGATTTTTATTTTGTTTTCTTTTGGCTTCTTTTTCTTTTAAAACAAAGAACAAAATGACAAATCCAAATTTGAGACATCTGGATGTTTCCCATCATGAGGCTTAAACATCTGCATTTTTTCACTTCTCATCCAGATGTTTTGAGCTTATGTAAACCTAGCTAAAGTAAAGCAGAATATCAAGCAATCATCTGGGGACTTTGATTAACATGGACAGCAAATCTGAATAATCCATGTTCTGGGAGTCCTGTTTTTTGTCTAGCTCAGAACACATTACTAATGAGGTCAAAGTTACTGTAGGCTTGTTCTTTCTATGGGCCAGCTAGCTCTGATCTGTTCCATGACCACAGAATGCACCTCTTGCTTAGCTGCGGTCCTTTGTCATCCAGGCAGTCAGGCATGAAACCAAATAGTTCAACTCTTCCATTTGAGAAGTACAATAAAGTGTACATTTTTTTTGGTGGATGGTAGGTTGCTGTGCCATTTCTGTGTAGAATAATTATTATAGCGGTAACTTCAATATAATTCTTATGCTGTGCAAATTACTATTCTAAGTGCTTTGCCTACAATATTCACAATTCCCCTATATGTGTTTATTTTTCAAATTACAAAATGGGATAGAAATGCTAAGGAATTTTCTCTAGCTGAAAATATATGCAACTTCTCTGGTTTCTAGCTGTTTTCACACAACCCCTCCATCAAGATGGTGAAGTACTCTTGGTTTCTGTACTGCTTGGAAAATTCTCTGAAAGAGGACAGAAACTGGGGTATTTCTGCATACTGAATTCATTCGTAGAGCTGTTGCTGGGTCTCACTCTGTGCCCAGTAAACGAGGCTAATCTAATCCTCATTCTTCCACCTAGAATAATAATTATAGGTATGAATGTAACCTTTGGAAAAAAAGAAGTTTTTGTTGGCAATAAGTAGGCATATAAAGTATGTGTTTAGGGAAAGGGATGTTGTGGTTAGGAGCAATGAGTTATATTGGGTGGCCTCATAGAACTAAACTGTCTGAATCTTTTGAGGAATAATGATTTGTGTAACTGGCAGAATCTTTAAGAAACTTTGATCTCCCACCGCAAATATACTTAGAATCATAAAATCCTAGGCCCAAACAGGATGTAGAGAGATAATCTCATACATTTCCCCTCTTGTTAAATTGTAAAGTTACTTACCGAAAAAAGCAAAGGAAAGATAACATGTCTCTTATTTTGTGATGAACTTCACAGAAGCTTCCAAGTTTCCTTTCTCATTTAACCAACAAATGTGATGTGATCAACACCTTGTGATGGGCCCTATTTACGGGTATTGGAACTCTAGCTGGGAACAAGATGAGACTACTGATCTTTAGAGAATCACTTTCAACATTTGACATTTAAATTCTCTCTTTCCCCTCCCCTCTCTTCACATGTGTGTAGGTGCAAGTGTGAAGGAGTTGGAGTTGTGTGGGAGTAGCTCTTCTGCTTCCACGGTGTGGGTCCTGGGATCTAACTCAGGTAGTCAGGCTTGGCAGCAAGCACTTGAACAAACTGAGCCATTTTGCTTGTCTTGACTTAATCATTTCAATGCTTTCATTTCAAGGTCATAATTCTTTATTTCAAAATGAGATGTGGAATTTAAATAGAACCAGACAGTGGTACTTGAGAACAAAATCTCATCGTTTTCTTCCTCGTGAATTTGGAATTACAAGTGGAGCAAATGTACTTGTTTCTAAACCAGATTTAAAGAAGCACTTTGCCCTTTTAGAGAATGTATCTCTTCCAAATGCTTCATAGAGTATTTCAGTACCAATTACACCAGCACTGTGCTTTCTGTCTCCTTACCCTGCCAGTGTCAGAAAGTTTAGTTTAAAGCAGGGGTTAAACACTTACAAAGTTCCTTTGATCCAACTCATGTTTTTGCTTATTGAACTGCTTACTGTTTTTTTATTTCTTCTTTTTTGCACCACTATATCCTGTCTATTTCTTCTTCTCAGTCTGCTCTTTGCTGAGGTTTAAGGTCACCACTTATCTCCAGCTCTCCTTTCAACTAGACTGTGAGAATAATCTCATAACTGGCTTCCCAGTCTCCATTTTCCTTCCTAATTCCCCCTAAATCTGCTTGCTCTAAGATGAATGCTTTAACATTCCTCCCAGTCTTACTCAGATTTCTGTTCTTGCTATCACCTGAAAAGAACTTTTTTATTCTTCCTTCCATATTCACATGTGTTATGCTCTGTATTTGAGAAATTCCCATTTCCACCACTGTTTTCTCTATACCAAACTTATCTCTTGCCCAAGTCAATACAGAATCGCTCACCTCACTTGTTACTGCACATGAAAAATATTAATTTTCCTATACTGAGAGGTATATTATGGGCACTGTTTTCTTTATAAATGTGATGTATAAGCTATTTGAGAACAAGGATTGTGATTTAAAATTTTCCTATTATATTTTATGAACTGGCCAGTATACAGCAGGCACTCAACACATTTAATGATAGACTGTAACACCATCTGGAGAAAATATAGTTGAGAAAATAGCAGTGAGCATGTAGAAAAACAAATGTAGGTGGTTGTACATAATTTTACAAGTTCTGTTTACATGGTAATTAAGTGGAATGATAAATATTCTTCAATTGCTCTTGGCTGATTTCAGTTCCCTTTAAAGGCAACTTAGATAATAAAAGAGTTTAAAGTGAATGATGAAGCTTATCAAACTGTTTCATATATTTATCAGGGGCCTTAATACTCAAAACTCTGACCTTGTATCAGGCATCTCACGACAAAAATGCATGAGTAATAGAGGAACTGGAGCCAAATAATTTTCAACATTCACTTCACTCTCAAAACAGAAGTAACAATGATTCAGTGTTCATATTTAACTGATCACTGCAGGACAACTTTCCATCTTAGCTTTAGTATCAGTTCATTACCTCGCCTTGGGAAATGAATACAAGAAATGTGAAGATTTATATGTGCAATTTTCAGGGTATTTTCTTTGGAAAACACATTGTAAAAGTGAACTAGCTTATTCTCTCTCTCTCTCTCTCTCTCTCTTATATGAATATAAATTTGCAAGTGTACATGTCAGAAGAGGATGTTTGGTGTCTTCTCCAACTTTTCCAGCTTCCTGCCTTGAGACAGTGTCTCTTATTGAACCAAAACTTATCTTCCAGCTAGGCTTCAGGACCAGCTAGGCCTCAGATTCTTCATCTCTCTATCCTCCAATGATGGGTGTTCCTGTGCATCCATGTTCAGGATTTTTCATAGGTGCTTGGGACTTGAACTCAGGTCTTCATACTTTCAGAACAAATGCCTCCCCAACCCCCAAAGTGAAGCCATTTCCTCAACCTGTGTGTTAGTTTATTTAAAAATAAAATGTCAAAAGACAGCAGAGGCTTTAGACCCGTGATTCTATCCTCTTGTAAGCCCTGTAAATACTACAGTTGTTGAAGCTTTTCCTCCCTATAATTGTCAGAATTTTCTTTTTTTTAGCTTATAATTTTCTAACTGATTACATTGTAATCATTTGGTTACTATTCATTTCCATTTCAGCTCATAGTGAAGTCGTATAAATGTGTCTTCACAACTGAACTGTTCTCACTTCTCACTGCATCCTTCTAGCAGCTTTAAACTGCACAATATTATCATTCAATCCACAACCAAAACATCTTCCTTTTACATGATGTTACATGGCGTCTCTGTGTCATAGTTTTGAAGGAATTCTTGAAATTAGGACAGATTTGGCTCTAATTCAATTAAGGTTTAGAAGCAGTGGTGAATGCTATATTCTTTTCAGAAAGTACACAGCAACATTATTTTTTTGGTTAGATCAGGGACCATACTTATCAAACCCACCAAGAACATGTTGTCCATATCCTTGAGCATTTTTTATGCTCAACAGAATGTTTTGATTTATACATATTATCATTCTTTTTATATTTTTCATTTTGGTTTTCAGGATGCTTCACCTTTAAAATTCAGTTTGTAAATGCACTTTTGCATACAATAACATAATAATAAATTTGTTTTGAGTGTGTAAGGACTAGTTGTAACCATAGTTTCCTAGATTTCCAAAATTCAGTGAAAAGTTAAAAAGGGGAAAAAAAGTTTCACTGTAAAAACAACTGGAAGCATACACTGTGTTCTAGACTACTTATTATACCCTATGGGCTGTATCTTTTCAAAAAAATCTCAGATGAAAATTAAATTTTGAATTGCCATCTAGAAATAAATTTTTATAGATAGTGTACACATTAGTTCCTGAAAATGGTAGAAAAGGTTTCTTGTCAAGTTCCCCAGCACAAGTGTGAATGCTCTGTTTCTGAGTACCTGCAAGCAGTGAAAGGACACATTGTGGCCAGCCAACTCAAATTGCTACCCACGTTTAATCATTGTAAATAAAGGAAGCAGAGAGGCCCATGTTATATTTTCAGAACTGGCATGCTCAATACAGAACTATTAGTTTAAAAATACGACTGAACATTCTATTTGAATTAATCTAGATTTCTGTGAAAAATAAAATAGTATAAAGTACAATTGTCCACTTAAAACATGTAGCACTCATTTCATGCAGATTATTAATTTAGTCATTACACATAGCATTAAGGAACACCCAGAGTAAATACAACTTTATAACACTGGAAAAACACTTCAGAATTGATACATTTTCATTTTGAAATACCTATAGTTTTAACAGAAGTTTCCATTCTTGGTGGAAAAAAATACATCTATGAAATACCTACATATATTGAACAGGACTTTTCAAAGGGGAAACTAATTGTCTCCCTGTGAAATGAACATGTATCACTGTGAAAATTTCACTCAGTTTGGTGCATAATGCATTTTCTGAACAGTTAGATATAGAAAAGCAATAGAGAAACAGGTACTTTTACAGAATAGATGAATTACAGGGAACCAACCATGGAAAAACATTAGAGACAGATTATCAAAGAACATTTTCTTATGTTTGCTTCTACTTTTGGGTCTCACAATCACAAGGGGTAAACAAAGTCTTAATTTTTACACATCGTGTACATTGTCCTTGTTTATAATTGTTCAAGAACTTTATGTAAAAACCATTTGGAAAATTTCTGAATCAACTTTGATAAGCAGTCATGAAATTGACTCCCACAGGTATCAAGTTGGAGAGCACACCAAACTAATTGTAAGTGATGGAAAGCAGTTATCCACAATAAATGCTAGAATAGGAGTACATTTCTTATAGTCAATAGGAGATAGGCTATTGACAAAGACGTTCTCATATGGTACAGTCACAGTCACTGCATGAGAGTAGACAAGTTTAGTCTATCAAATATATTCTCTGAAGCACTGGGAATGCAGATACTTCTGCAGGAACAGACTCGGTGTATGTACAGAATAGTCTATTTCACAACTACGTTGCAAATGAAAAGTCTGCAGTCGCTGCTCTATCACTAGTAAACTTGAGTTGCTTAGCACTTCATTTCTGAATAGTGTCGTTACTTCTTTCCAACTGCAGACATTTGCAGTCAATATGTATTTAAGTTCAACTTGCAGTGAGGCTGAAAAATAAGTAGGACAATGCCCACATTTTCACATAAATCTTCGAGAAGATCACAAGAGTGTTTGGGAAGAAAACATTTAAATAGGAATGTTTTAGAAAACAATAAAATGTGCACTTTAAGATGCATTTTCAAAGTTGTAAAGTGTTTTTTTAATGATTCAGAAAGTCATAAGGCTTACTAAAAATCATCTTTAAAGAGCTTAGAGCTGTCTATTCATTTACTTAAGGAATGCACATAGTTTCCCTACCTATCAGTGTGGCTACAGTTGCTGTGCTTGTCTAATAGAACTAAAAGCTGTTATTACAGGCTGTTGATTTAGTCTAGAGAAGTTGTCCATTATGTTGAAGAAGATGTAAATGTTTCAATCATACTATTTTCTCAACTGATCTTCCTGGACAAACAATCTTCCAATTGGCTGCATCAATTTTTTCCTTTGTAATTCCCAAATGTTTTCAGTTATTCTCTAGAAGTTTTCCTTTCACTTAAACATTCACTCATAATTTTCAAGTTCATTGAGTCTCTAGGATTTCCTTTTCTTTGAAAAATACGTTTAAATGCTGAATTCTTAAATATGGGCAGTCCTTGTGGTGCCATAAAACTTACTTGAAAAGGACACAATTCATTTTTTTTCTTTTTAGGAAAAAATCAAAACTGTACATTGGGACAAGGTGCCACACTACAAAAGCAAGACCTTCTATTCCCCCACTATTCTATAAATGTAAACAAAAATATTTAAGTATAAACATGATTTTTTGTGCCCCTTTCTTCACATTTTCAGCACCTCAATGTTTTTAGGTGTAATTTATGCTCAGTATAGCAGAAATTCCATATTCTCATGTAGATGTTCAGAGGAATTGAGATCTTTTTCTCATTACCAAATATCACTGGTGAAGCTAAGCTCTTTGGATGATAATGGCAGTAGGGAATTGTTCCTTGAAAATTCCTCAGTCTCTTTCAGGGAATTATTAAGGGGTAGCTGTCCGTTGAGGAGTGTCAGTGGCAAATTACAGTAAGTGTGGTGGTTGCCTAAGGAAGGTACTGACAGGGTGCTGCTTGGCATCTCGTGTTTGTATCCTCTGCAACAGTGCCTCATTTGCATTGAATCCGAATGGTGGAAATCAGGGAGATCAGCTTGCGATGGCACCATTGTGGCTGACGTAGTTGTCATGGCAATTGAAGGAATAGGCTGAAGTTCTCCAAAAAGCCCCTGTTCTGCAGAGTCTAGAACATGGCAATGGGATAGCATTTCTTTTTTCTTGATGGGCATTTCATACACTAAGTGCTTCCAAAACTTGGAATTTAATTTGCTGCTTTTGGGTCCCTTCCACTTGATCAGTGATAGAAGTTTGATGTTGTGCTTTAATGATTCCACTTCCTGGCAATTCACCTTCCCTTTTAATTCTGTACACTCAATCAAAATCACTTTGATTTCTCCACTGACTAGCATGTTATGGAGTCTGCTTTCCAGTTCGAAAATACTCCATCCCCGTCTGAGAATATAGTCTGGAGTTAGCACGATAATAAGTCTTCTGCTTTGTTCAACACATCTTGTGAGATCTTCAATGTATGCTATAAATCACAGAAAGAGAGAAAGAGTAAAACAAAGACATTGCCAGTCTTTAAAGCATTAGGTTTGCATTCTAGATCCAGTCTTTCATAAAGTCCATTACATTTTCTCTTGTGTATTGCATGTCCAGAAAGCCCATTTCTGCAACAATTAAGAAATTATAAACAACTGATTAAATCCTTATTTTTTGCCTTATTATTACTTACAGTGTACTGATGACCTATACAAACTTTGGCTTCTTCAGAGTTTAGGTGAATTTCAGTATTTCTTTGTTTATTTAATCATTTAACTCAAGCCAAACTTCCAGACTAGTAAGTTAGTACTCTAAGTGAACAAGTAATCAACCAGTTGATGAAAAATGGACAGAAACTCTTTAATAATTGGTAATTTTACTTTTGAGTTTGGTGTATTTTCCTCCTTCCTTTCTGTGTTTTATAACTTTTAGCTAACAAATAATAATGGTACACATGACTCCTATTTCAACTGCTAAAATATTACAGAAGCTATGTGTGTGTGTGCTACCAACAGGAGAGATCGTAAGATGGATATGGTGGAAAATCTCTTCTAGAATCACAATCACCTTATTTATCAGAATACGTTCTGTCATTTGCAGCATTAGTGATGTGTGTTCATGAATTAAATAGGAACGATCTATTGGTTTTTGGTTCAAGGATGAAGAATGAAGGGTGGAGTTAGAGTTGGGGATGGTAATGGAATAGAATGACTGGTAAAGAGGAAAGAAGGGCAGACACTTATAAACTTTTATGTTGCAATTCTGAAAATGTGGTGAATGTTATGGCTTTCTTCGTAGTAGAAGAATACTCAACTTGCCTCTGGGTTTGCTTACCCCATGCATTAATCCTTTTGAAATCACACTTTCCACAGTCTCATCTGCCATAAAGGGAAGCCCATATCCGTGTGATATCAAAAAATAGAGACTTGGACACAGGTGCTGCACCAGAAAGCAGTCTTTACTAAGCAGAGCACGAGGCCCTGTCTAATGTACAGTGCCCTCTAGCAAAAGCAGTGCTTACAGAAGCATAGCAACATTGGTCACTACAAATCTGCCCCAGGTTATGGACTGCTTTTGAGCAGTCACATTCAGCACATATCATGGGGGACATCAAACAGCTCAGCACAAGCCGTTTGAAAAGGGAAACTTATTTTACAGATGCACATTTTACAGATGATCTTCTTTTTCCAGGACCATATTTTTACCAATTGGCAGTGAGAAAACTTTCAAAAGCAATAATGAGCAACATTTCTACACATCCCTGCTCATAAACAACAGTAGCAACAACAAAATAAACATTTCAAAGAGATACATGGAATTGTCCATTTAACAATTTCTTGTTAAAATTTTTTTAAAAAATATATTTCAGAGTATTCTCATGCAGTAGTTACATTTGACAGTACTTTAGAGGATGAGGCTGAGGCTAGTCGCTGAGTTGGGATGCAACCTCTCAATAATTTTAGGTGTTTTCCTTTAGAAAGTGTGTATTCAGAGGGAAAAGTCAGCATTACAATCTACAAAACCACTGCACACACAGCTCTGGGGAGGTTTGTCACTGAGAGGGCTGGGGAAACAAAGTGGAAGGAAAGGTGGAAAGTCTCAATAGAGTGGAAAGATACTATCCCAATGTATCAACAGCTCTGACTCTTCATTTTCTTCCTTCATTTCTGCTCCCAAAAAGAAAGAAGTTATGTGGGAAGCTTCATCATTAGAAGTTGGATCTGTAAGATACAGTAAAATAAACTATCATGTATCTTTCCCATGATGCTTTTCACCTTTTCTCCAGAGCAAAAATAAAACAAAACAAATCCCACACCCAGAATCATGGTATTGGTGCAAGAATACAAGAGGATATACTTTTATTGGGTGGATAATGAGTTCATTGTAATTTCTTAGAAATTTCTGTTACTAATAATTTCCCAAGACATTATTTTCACTATAATTCTTGTCTCATCAAATTTCAACCTACACTTTGGAATTTTAAAAAGTAGCATACAAACCATTTCAGTAGTCATAGTAAATATACTTCCAAGACCAACACTATTTTTTATGTTAGGCTATATTCTAAATGTACCTTTATAAACAAAAATTTGGGATGAGTTGGGTGAGAATGGTGAATGTGATCAAATCTCATTGTGTGAATTCCTCAAAGAATTAACTAAAATGTGAATATTTAGAGCAGGAATAAAAAGATACTTACAGAGAAGAGTTAGGATTGGGTTAGGCAATTTAGGAAGGTGGGGAATGAACTCTGCAAAACTTCTATCTCAAGAGGAAACAGCAGTTGTCAGAAAAAATGGGACAGCAGAAGCCATAAAGATAACTTCTATGATTCTCTGTCATTTCTCAGAAAGGGGTCCTAAGTGCTTAGACAAATGTTTTTAAAAAGTAAAAGCTATATATCTCTACATAAAGAGAAATTACAAGTCAAGCAGCAATCGATTTAATTGAGCTATCATGGACTTCAGCTTTACTGGTCACTTTCTGGGATGGGGAATGGAAGAGTGTAAAATACTTTCCCATTAGTATAGTTCTCCCAGTTCACACATCTATTATATTTTTTCCCATTTTACATCTAAGCAGAATGCAACATTTATGGATTTAGTGGCATCTTAGAAACTTTTGCCCCCAGAAGAAATTTATTAGGACAGTTCCTACTCTGCTCAGCTGCACAGGGTGTGGGTGTTGAAGGGAACCTTGGAGAGAGGGAGTGGTCCCAGTCTCCTGCATACTACACTGGCTGTGCTTATCCTGGCAAAGCCTAGTGGAGAGTTGAGGCAAGCATCCAGATAATTCGGGCTGAAAACCTGCTGTGGAAGAAAAAAAAAACGGAATTATCCTGGTTTGCCCTATATATACATTAATCATATGTACTGGAGTTAGACAGTACATCAAAATTTTCCCTGGGTAGAAATAGCCCAAGTGTCCCAAAGAAAACACAAGCCATTTGCTTGGGCCTTGAATTCTGTGTTCCATTTCACTTGGTGAAAAAGCAAGTGGAAGTTTTCAGATGTGAAGCCCACATTTCACTTCTTGGGATGGTGATCAGTGGCTGGGCAGCAACCTCAATATTTGAAAGCAGCTGGGGAGGTGCCGCTAAGAGCTGCCTGGCTCTGTGGAAGAGGGAGAGACTGTGTGCTCTTGCTCTTACTTTCTGGCTCACTCTCTGTTTTCCTCTTTTCTCTCTCCTCTCCCTCTCTCTACCACTTGCTCTCTTCCTTTATGTTTTTCTTCTTTTCTGCTTTTTCCATCCTTTCCTGTCACGTCCAAGATTTCCTTATTTCTCTTTCTTTAATTTTTTCTTGTTATTTTCTCATTTAGTATTTCATTTCTTTCTCCCTCACCATCCTTCTTCCTCTTGGTTCTCTCTTTCCTTTCAGCTTTCTCTTTTTCCATGAGAAAAACAAGAACCTAGCTGTGATGTGAAAATGTACAGAATGAAGAAGAAACAAATGAGGCATGGTCCAAAGATTTTTACTTGTTAGTCCTGAGCCAGGAAGTCCTTGTTGGCTGGCTGTGTGTATGAAGCAAATGCTCAAGACAATTCCCCCCTCACCTTGGGGTTGTATATCTGTATCTAATGACTGTGATTTTAAACCTGATCTTCTAAAACCCATGACCTGTTTTTGGGTGGCCGATGAACAAAGAGTGACATTTTCACATTTTGAAAGTTTTTTTCTTTTGAGGATGATGAATAAGATTTTTAAGATGTTGAACATGATGCAAGGGAGAGCATATGTGATCCACAAATCTTAAAATATTTACTATCTGGACCTTTACAGAGAAGATTTGCCACCACTGAATTATAGACCAGGCAGGGTGGTTAGGCTTGGAACAGTTCCAAATAAACTAAGCAGAAACAGGTATCAAGTTAAGACATTGCTCGTCCAAAGCACAGTGTCCAACAGGCAGTCAGGTTTGCCCTGGTAGGCTGTGGTTTTGTGGGAGACATTTTAGAAGTCTTCAGAAAATGAATTAAAAAGCTTGTTACCACAAAGTGATAATAAAGAAACACTTTTCAAAAAAAATCCCCAAATCCTCAGCACATATGAATACTCACTATATCTTGCCCTGATTTGTTCAGACAAATTTAGCAACAGAGTAGCAAAAAAAAAATCCCTTAAAAGATGCTTTTTCCCCCACATAAAAATATATAGCATCCCTTAAATGAAAGGTCACAGCGTCATGTTGTCATGTCTTTTTGGAAGGTTTGGTTTTAAGTAACTTCTGATGGCAGAGAAGACCAAAGGGGGCTGTACTGATTCTTGTTTTTCTAGATGAGTCTGTGAAAGCACAGGCAGAATAAGAGACATGAAACAAAGCCAGCCAAGCACATTTAACCTATTCATGACCTTCATAGCTAGGCAAAGCAAAAAAAAAAATCTTCAATGGAATTTTGATTGAGGTGCCTAAGTTAGGATAGGAAAAAAATTCATATTTTACGTGCCAACACCAAGAAGCGTCTGGTTTTGTCTTTTCTAGGGATTGATTCTTTTCGACACATTGTCAAAGAAAATGCGCTGCCACTAGACCCTCCTTTGGTAGTGTACATGCCGGCAGCATTGTTATTGGGGAAAATCAATGGAAATGATCACTTAAAACACTATTAAAAGTATGGTGAATTTTATTTAAAAAATCTCTTTCAGAAGTTTGATTAAATAAAATTCCAGTGGATTTATTCAGAGAAGTAGGATTAGATTAAACAAAACTGATCAGAAAATGAATTGTGCTTGTTTTAATAAAGCAAAGGATAAAATGAAGGAGGAAACACAAATAAACTAGAAACAAAGACCAGCAGTCCTAATTAACTGCGTCTAGAGAGGTATGTATGGCTTTGAAGACTTCAGTACCCTTCTCACGCTAAAGCTCTGGATTGCCTATAGAGGTGGAGAGGACAGGAGCAAAACTAAAACTCTACATTATCAGATTCTTCAGTGGTCTGCCACTAGCTACTGATAGTCTGATTTTGCAAGTTAATCAATTAGCAATTTGCAAATTGCTTTTGTATTGGTACTTGTAGTTATGTTGGAGTTATTATCAGAGTATGTGGCATATTTTTTAAGTTAAAAGATCAAATATTTAGGGCCTAGGCATGCGTAATTTGGTACTCTGCCAGATTCAAATGAATCTTGCAAATTAAAGACACGATTATGTACAGCTATTATACAAAAACATATCATTAGAATGAGGTGGGATGCGTCAAAGCATATAATACTCTCAGTTTTTGGTGAACATTGTTAACTAATAAACATCAGCAACAGTATCTTTAAACATATAGGTTAATGTATCAAAAATTAAGTTAAAATCTGTGTGTTTCGTATATAATAAAAAACATATTTTTACTACTAGGTACCTACGATTGAAAATTTCTCAGACCTTTAGCATACCAAGAAGCTTCTAATGAAGTACTTTTATTACCACTTGATTGAAAATATTATTTGGATTTTTCCACTTTGTCAGTTGTGAGAGTCTGTCCATTATTTGCTACCGAGGCAGACTCCACCATTTTCCTTTAGCTGGGTGCATGTGTAGGGATGTACTTCCCATGTGTGATATTACATGCCCTACAAAGTCTTCCCTCTTTCCCCTACTTCTCAAGTCATTAGCTTGATAGTTGACAACTAGTTAGCAACGTTTAATTTCACAACAGAAATTTCATTCTTGACTAACTAATGTAAGAATCCTACTGAAGAATTATTAGTGGGTAAATCAACAGTTAACTTAGATTTGCTCAGAGCTTGTGTGTTGGGGGAACTTTATTCTGTTACATCTATGATTTTGGAGGCCTTATTTCTGGTACTGAGTTCTTCATACTTGGTATTGCATTTCACCTGTGGGAATAGTGTTTATATTCTGTTTTCTTTCACCTCTTCACATTTGAAGACTAATCAGAGAAAGAGAAATTGGAGCATAACATGGCATCAGAACACCCATGCTCTGTCTTCCTTCCCCCTTTTTCATCAGCCCTAGAAAGGTGCATATGTAACTAATTGACAGTAGTGTCAACTTACTGATTATGGAATAAAGCTATTACTGCTCATGGAGATTTTTCTGTATTTGCTTCAGTGTTAAGACATTATCCTGCTCATTTGATTGTTTAAAAATGCCTTTACTTTAAACTCCATATTTCCTGATTAAAATTCTGCACAATGGATTCTAACATCTACCTCAAATGTTGATGAGAAAACTAGTCCATTTAACCTTAGTAAATTTTGGAGTAATTAGAGTATAATTTCTGCTCTTTTTTGTTTCTAGCAAGAAGGAAATTGTCAAGACACCTAATTTTATACTATGTGAGTAAATTTCAAACAACGTTTTAAATTTCATTGGCCGTACATGTCACCTCTGCCTCACACTTTTTAGGTCACAGACATTAGATTGCCTGGAAAAGGATTTTATTCCTCCCCAAGGACAACTTACTTGAATGGTATCCAATCTGTTCAGCGATTATAAGAACTACTGGCAATGCATACTTACAGGTCCATGCACAAAAAATATTTTTTGCATGCCTCACTTCAGAAATGACTAGGGATCATCTGACAGCAGATGTCTTCTCCAGTCATTTGTCATTTCATTGTCAGAACAATCCCGTGGCTGGTCTGAAGATTAGATTAGTGAGGAAAGTTTAGCAAATACATAAAATAATAAGATAATTGAATTTGTGAGGAAGTGCTGCAATTCTTGAGTGAGAGAGCCTCACAGAAATTTGGGCATGAAAACAAGTAAAAAATGATATTTGAGATCGAATTTAGAGATATAATTTTGAGGGTCAAGGTTGGTCAGCCATATACATAATAATATTTTAGCTCACTAGTATCTTTTTCTGCCATAGTCATGCATTAATAATTCATGTAGAGATCTTCCAAATATTTATATGAATAAAAGGGGAAATTGAGGTAATGCTTGTGAAGGATTGTTTTCTTCTGTAAGTTACCACTTACAGAATTATATTTTTGTCCAAAACTTTTGCTAGAATAAGCTTGAGTCATAATTGTTACAAATTCACTTTTAAGGACCTTTCTTTCTTTTAAAGGTAAATAAAGACTATAGGATGGATTCTTCGGTTTTATTTTATTTTATTTGTCTTAGAATGCTCTTTTCCCCTTCAAACCAGTGGGCCTCAGCCAGATCCCATAGCTTTTTATACTTTAATGTCTCATAATCTGTGCAGAAACTCTGAGATAAGATGGGTCCAAGAGGCTAAATGGTACTCATCCAAAAAATGTCCTCAATTTCAAGATCTCAATTGCACAGCTGGGTTCTGTTGGTCACATGTCAGCTTCAGAGCACATCTGTTCATTCCTCAAGGATCCACTAGGCCCCATGAACACAATGTGCTCTGTGTAGGGTACTTTACACCACAAAACTCAGCAGCTGCAAGGGTGAGAAAATCTCTACTTCTCAAGTTTGTGTCTCTAGGCAGTTTGAGTAGGGTGTTTTCTCTCTGGCTTTCTTTTGGTTGCTTGTCACTTCTGACATACAGAGGCTTGCTGGCAACGAAGTTGCTTTCACTGTTCTCAGGGACAGATGTTTCTAGTCTGGGAAGAAACAGACCAAATTTTTACTGGAAAGTACAAATTCTTGCCACATCCAGGCACCTAACCTGAGAAAACATAAAGAAGATCTTGGCCGCTGGCTCACAAATGGAAACGTAGTTACTGCCAGGAAAATAATGCCCCAAATCTAAAGACTTGGTCTCAGAATTTAGGGAAAATATTTGTGTCAAATATTCCCATCTCTATGGTTCATAGCAGGCACACAACAATTTTCCCAGTAGGCGAGTGGTAAAACTCCAATTCATCTGGAAGATCAACATCTTTTTATCAGCACTTTCTGAGAATTGTTAATGGAGAAAAAGAGAGAGAGAGGAAGGGAAAGAGAAAGAGAGAGAGACTGAGACTGAGATACATGCACCTTTAAAATTTTGAGCATTAGAAATATTTTGAGGCTGACAGGCTTGAGTGGAGTACTGTAAGAGGCAGAAAAGTGACTGAAGATAAATGAAAGGGAGTGACATTCAAGCTAATTTGATTCACAGAGAGTTATCATTCTGCATCAAGAAGGATCTTATGAAGTTTGCTTTTATAGTTGTCAAAGGTCTTGTTGCTACTTTTGGAGGAACGCATAGTCTTGGGTCAATATGCATTAAATGAGATGTGAGGGACAAAAACAGCTTATAATATTGTAACTAGGTCCTCCCCACAGGAATGTGTCTATATTTATATAACATAACCTGTTAAATCTGTACCAATGGCTGCAAATTCAGACCACAGAGGCTTCTTTAATAACACACATACACCAGGTCCAAAATGTTCTACTCTGTCATTCATGTGTAAATCAAGTATATTATTCATATACTTCATCGACTTCCTGAATGCGTGCTAAAAATGCCAAGGAAAAACTCGTTAATCGTGACATGGTGACTGCTCAGCTAGCACTGAAATGTTGATGGAAAAGAAAAATTGTCAAAGAGCCTTTTTAAGAACCTCTGCAGGTTATACTCACAAATCGGAATTCAGAGAACATGAATTCCCTAGTTCAGGAAGGAAGGATTAAAAGCAAACACCCTCCAGTGGTTGCATCTAAAAGTTTCATAGTTTTCTCAAATGGCTGACTGTTGAAAAAATATTTTCATGTACCATCTAGTACTCTGGATCAAGTCCCCGCTCATTCTGATGAGTGTAAAATCTCAAAAATATGAAAATGATCTTCAATGGACTATCAAATCTCTGCTGCATTTGATCATTTGATGTGTAACCTCTTTCTAGAAAGTAAGCTCTAAGAGCTGGAATCATGGTTGGTTCACCCATCATAGTACTGAAGTGTCATAGACACAAAGTGCCAATAGCACCAAAGTCTTAGATGGAACATTGGCTTATGCACTCGGGTTTGTAACAGATTATGCACAAGAGTGACACATGGTTTAGACATATTGTTTAGTAAATTAATAGTCAAGATAATTTAAGAGAATTTAAAAAGCATGTTATATTTGTGTTATCTTGAGGACCAATCTGGGAGGAGTTGGGTAAAGGAAAAGAATATGATCAAAATATATTATATGATGCCGGGCGGTGGTGGAGCACGCCTTTAATCCCAGCACTCGGAAGGCAGAGCCAGGCAGATCTCTGTGAGTTCGAGGCCAGCCTGGTCTACAGAGTGAGATCCAGGACAGGTTCCAAAGCTACACAGAGAAACCCTGTCTCAAAAAAATCAAACCAAAAAAATATGTTATATGAACATTTCAAAGAATTAATAAAAAACATTTTAAAACAGAGAAGGGCAACCAAAAAGTAAAGACTTTGCTTATTTTCATTACTTGTTCTTCTCTTAAACTAACACTGTTGAAAATATATTAACAGTTATGATGAGGCACCAAATCACTTTAAATTGTATTAGATGACAATATCATTATGAAGATAAATGAAACACAGTACAATACTCATAGAACTTATAATCATATTGGTAAGATATAAATAAATGGAATGCTACATAAAGTTACAAAATCAAACAAAATATCATAGGTCTGCACACTTATAGTCAAAGAGTACGTATACACCATGACTTCGAGGGCTGAAGAGATTACAACAGATTTTCTACAAAATCAGTAAGTGATATGGAAAATAATCAATAGGGTCTTCAAGTGGCTGACATGAACAAACAGTGCAGAGACACACATAATGCATGTCATAGGCATAACTTGGCTTGTGTCGAAGCTTTGAATAGGTAACAAATAAAATGGTCAATAGGAGAACAATCTGGGCTAGTAGCTAATTATGAAAGTGTTTGAGGAAGGTTATAGATTTTATCTTGGAGGAAATAGTGAAGAAAATCAAAGTTTGTGGAACAGTGCTTTGGTACTGTTGGGGATGCATACATGTTAACGGATTACATGGAACAGTGAAAGTGTAAAGAAAATAGAGATATAATCAATATTATCAGAGTCATAAAATTGCTGTCTAATCTAGGATAATAGAAGTGAGAATGGAAAAGACACAAGGGACATGGTTTGGGAGAAAGACACTGAGGCATAAAAATGACTCCAACGCATCAGGATACTCCTTGGGCAATCTACTGCTATAGCACTGTATTTCAAGTGATGAAAGTAGGCAAAATTACAAA
>CABHPH010133997.1:1130-13543 GCA_902168325.1 Peromyscus nudipes | reverse complement strand
AGTCCCGCTCACCCTTCAGCTCATCAGCAGCAAAGAAAGCAGCCAGGCAGTCCTCCAGTGTGACAACAGGCCCCCAAAACCAGCTGGGGGTACAGGATACCACAAACCTGAACAGACAGGAAAGGGGTGATAGGTGCTGTAGGGCCTGGGTATGGGGGTGTGGCTGAGGTCTGTTCGGGCCTGACTGGCAGCTTGACACAGCTGGAGACTAGGCCTTGAGCTGGCCATTTTGTGTCCATAGGCTATGCAGGAGGCCAGCTGCCTCGGGGATTAAGGAAGCTGCCCGTGACTCTCAGGTCACGTGTGGGCCCAGATGCTGCCTCACTTTTACTTGTGGCTTGGCCACTCTCTGGGTTGTCATTTACAAGGAGCATGTAGTCAAGGCTATCCTGAAATGACCAAGACCCTGAACTCAGTTAACTCATCTGCATCTTTGGCCTCCAGCTCCCCCGATCCATGGACTCTCCCTGGCCCCAAGAATGCTTGTTCCTGCATTTCTGGTAGACCCAGGAAAGCAGGCCAGGCTGGAAGCCCCAGCTAGCAGGATGGACGCACCGTCGGATGTACTCCACGATGAAGGCCAGCCAGCCCTGGGAGGAGTAGCTGTCCCCACAGGCTCCCGGCTTGGCTGGCACATTCTGGTAGATGGCAGAGTGGAGTTTGGCTAGGTCTTCCTTGCCAGGGATGGGCAATGACAGGTCCTGGAATGTCTCCACCGTGGTAGACACCTATGGGGTGAAGATCAGCCTGGTGCCCACCTCTGCCAGTGTCTGTTGCCCCAGCAGGTGAAGCAGACGGCTTGCTCCTGGGGTAGGAATGCCAAGGGCAAGTCCACCCTGCCCCAGGTAGTGAACAATGCCAGGCTGCCCTGGCCACCCACCCGGTCACAGGTGAGACACTGCACCAGGCTGAGGACAGAGCCATTGAAGACGTCCGAGATGACACTGCGGTAGCTCTGCTCCTTCCGCCTCCGGCCACCAGGACTGGGCACCTGGGCTGGGAACACAGCACAGGACTAGGCCAGCCTCCCCCGCATGGCAGGCACAGACACAGACAGGAGGCACCTCAGCCACACTGTGCAGCCCTCACTGTGGATCACATGATTGGTTATATACGTCACCCCTTGGCATCTTAGCACCACCGTCATAAAATGGGGCTCCCTCTCATAGCCCAAGGCTGCAACAAAGGTTTAAAGGCTCAAGTGAGCAGCACACAGACTGGACCAAGGTTGTAAGTGCCCCAAACTGGCCACCATGACATCCCCAGCTGAGCTCATCACTGCCCCCGAACCTTTCTTGAGCACGTACGATGGCCCCATCCTCACAGGGCTTGCACGAGGAGGGCTGCTGGACAGCTTGGTATGGCCCTCATGGTGGTGGACAGGGCTGCAGGGGCGAGAGGAGCTGCGGATGTGGGCTTCGTTGTCTGGCTCTGGGGACAGCAAGGAGGAAGTACTGGGCCAGGGCGGCCACGCTAGTGCCCTCCATGCCAGCTCTGGGGCCAGAGCAAGAGAACCTGCCAGCATCTCCTCCCACACCCTCCTCTATGTCCATCCCCAATCCCATCAAATACACCGGGACATAGCAATCCAGTCTGTTTCCAACTAAGGCTCAAGACTAGGCAGGGCTGTGGCTCTGAAAGTCCAGTGAACCTGGCACTGAGGCTGTTCCCAGCCTGTGAGCAGGGCCCAGGGGCAGAGTCTTTCCCACCCTATGGCTGCTGCATGCTAGTGCTAGGCAACAAACACAGGGCTTATAGGCAGTGACTTCCCAGTGGCCCAACCAGTGACCTGGTTGACTGATACCTGGGGTCTGGCAGGGGCTGGTGGACCTCGGTGAGGGTGGCTGGGTCTCAATGGGCTGGTTGTCAAGGGCGGCCATGGCCGTGTCCACATCAGCATCTTCATCCACTTGCTCTGAGTTGGTGCGCTGCTGGCCCCAGGAGAACTTGCGATCCTTCATGCGCTCCTTCTCAGAGATGGCTCGGCCCGCCTCATCTGGGATCAGCAGCTCCATCTCGGCCTTCGAGTTACCTCCACCACGCCCTTGCCCATCACCCTCACCCCTGTCACTGCTGGAGTCACAGGACAGAAACTCGTCCTCTGACGGGCTCCGGTCGCCATCACGCCTCTCATCTGTGTCACTGGAATCTGAGTCCCGAGCATCAGTGAGTGCTGTCACAGCGGCTACCATGGGCTCCTTGAGCTCCTCATGAAGCTGGTCCATCAGACAGCGTAGGAACTCCTGGGTGTCCTGCAACCAGGGCCATGTCACCAGGACTTTCCAGGGATATTAGAGCCACCATGGGCACTGCTGCTTCTGCCCACAAGGCCGTCAGCCACCTCCAGCAGGTCCTGGTAGGCACCCATGTAGACAAGTGGCTTAGCCTCCATGGCAGTCTCCGCCATAGTTCTGTGCTAAGCCCCACCTCCAACCAGGGCTCAGAGAGACTATGAGACTCCTCCCAAGTCACACAGCACACAAAGAGCCAGGGGACACAGAACCAGTTTCAACTCTGATTCTACACAAACAGCCACACCCAGCCACGGGCATCTCCTTGCTCCCCGAGCAGAGGTCAGCAGGGTGGCAGGGACCCGGGAAGGGTGAAAGAAAGTATAGGATGCTGCAAGCCAGACCTGTCAAGAATACTGCACTGAGCCGGGCGGTGGTGGCGCACGCCTTTAATCCCAGCACTCGGGAGGTAGAGCCAGGCGGATCTCTGTGAGTTCCAGGCCAGCCTGGGCTACCAAGTGAGTTCCAGGAAAGGCGCAAAGCTACACAGAGAAACCCTGTCTCGAAAAACCAAAAAAAAAAAAAAAAAAAAAAAAAGAATACTGCACTGAAGAGCGCTACCCAACAAGCCAGGCAGCCGAGCTGATCCCTTCTCTATGGTTGCATCTTCCTGCTTCCCCACACGTTGCCACCATGTGTGGGACACTGGGGCAAGAAGAGAGGCCCTGGAAGCGGACTCCCACTCTCCTGGCTCACATGGGCAGGACAAAGATCAAGTTGCTTCCCCCAGAAGGATGGTGTCATTTTAGGATCCAGTACCTAATCCAGCCCTACAGGAAGCTGGGAGGTGACCTGAAGACAGAGCCACTCTAAGGTGGTGATGGCAGCTGACCTCAAGGGCTGAGAGCATTGGAAGACATGGGCTCCAAGGCCAGCAGCCTGACGACCCCTGAGCTACTCCTGGACCACACGAGGGAAGTAGCTCATAGGCATCCAGTGGCAACTGAGGTTCTACCTTGGATGGAAGTCCCCAGGAGAGGTCAGTGGGACCCACAACCGGCCTCTGTCCATCAGGAGGGCAGGAGTAAGAATGACCACCTATTGCTCCTTCCTTTTACAAGATTAGGGGGATGGCTCGCTCAATACAGTGCTTAATGTGCCAAGCATAAGACCTGAGTTCAAGCACCAGAATCCACATTAAAAACAAAAACAGATGTGGTGACATGCACTGGAGTCTCAGGACTGGGGGCGCAGAGACAGACAGATCCCTGGGCTAACTGGTCAGCCAGGCTCAACCAATCATCAGTGAGCTCCATACCAGTAAGAGATGCTGTGTCAAAGGGGGTGGGCAGTGTTCACAAGGGTGGTCCCTGAGGTCACCTTCCAACCTCTCTGCAAGTGCAGATGCATGTACGCGTATGCGTACACACACACACACAATCTTTTTAAAAAGAAAAAAATTTTTTTAGATTTATTTGTTTATTATGTATACAGTGTTCTGCCTATATGTGTCCCTGCAGTCCAGAAGAGGCACCAGGTCTCATTACAGATGGTTGTGAGAAACCATGTGGTTGCTGGGAATTGAACTCAGGACCTTTGGAAGAGCAGCCAGTACTCTTAACCACCGAGGCATCTCTCCAGCCCCCCAAAAATTTTCTAGCCAGATGGTGGTGGTGGTGCACACCTTTAGTTCCAGTACTTGTGAAGCAGAGGCCAGGCCAGCCTAGTCTATAGGATACAGAGAAACCCTGTCTCAAAAAACCAATAAATAAATAAGACTTAGAAATGTCTGCAGAAGTACAAGGACCAGGGAAAGCAGCTTCTGCTGGGGTCTAGATGGATATCACAGCACAGCCAAGCAGCACCACTGAATGATGTCCACTTGGTGGTAAGGGACAGGCTCGGTTTGCCCCTTACCCACTCCTGCCACGGTGTGCTGTGCCCTGGATGTATACCTTCTGAGCCTTGCTCACCTGGGACATGGGGAGCAACATGCCCCCTTTGAGGTAGACAATGAGCCCAGGCCACTGGTCCCCACTTCCCAGAACAGGAAGTACAGAGGCAGTGTAGACTTTCTCAGGCAGACAGCCCAGTACCCACTCCAAGGACCTGAGCACATGCCCCAGGGCCCCCAGCCTGGACTGGGTGGCAGACAAGAGTGTGAAGGCACCTCTAGTGCCCACCACTGCATCTGAGACACCAGCATATAGGCAGTGGAAGATGTGGTCCAGACAGGTCCAGCTCAGACTGCAGGTTTAGCTAGGAGTCCCTGCCATACAACAGGCCATGTGGGTCCAGCATGGGCACATTCTAGGTTTCATGATTTCCTCTCTTGGCTGCCCTGGAACTCACTGTGTAGACCAGCCTGGCCTCAGACTCACAACATTCCACCTGACTCTGCCTTCCTGAGTGCTGGGACCAAAGGTGTGTGTCACCACGCTTGGCTTGTGATTTTCTAAAAATCACAAAGGTCTCAAAGGTGCTCTCTGAGTTAAAAAGTTTTTCTTGCCAGGCATGGTAGAGCATACCACCTGTGATCTTTGATTTCAGCACTCAGCACTCAAGAGGTAGGGGCAGGTGATTCTCTGTGAGTTCAAGACCAGCCTGGTCTATACAATGAGTTCCAGGATACCCAGATTTACATAGCAAGAACCACAAAAAGGAAAAAAAAAAAAAAAAAAACAAAGCCGGGCGGTGGTGGCGCACGCCTTTAATCCCAGCACTTGGGAGGCAGAGGCAGGCGGATCTCTGTGAGTTCGAGGCCAGCCTGGTCTACAGAACAAGATCCAGGACAGCCTCCAAAGCTACCCAAACAAATCTCCCCTCCCCCAGAAAAAGAAAAAGCAGGGCTCTATGTGCAGAGTGCTTGCAGTGGGAGCCTGGTCTCCATACCCACATAAATTGGAGCCTAGTGGTACACCTATAATCCCAGAGCTAGGGAGGTGAAGACAGGAGGGTCTGGGGTTTGTCAGGTCAGTAAGTCTAGCCTAACTGTGAGTTCCAGGCTGTTACATGATCCTGTCTCAAAACAATAAGGTGGGGAGTGACTAACGAAGAATATCCAATACCAACCTCTGTCCTCCACACACGTGTACATGCTCATGTGCACGCGCACACACACACACACACACACACACACACACACACACACACACACAAATAAATAAGTAAACAATAGGAATTAGTAAGAAAAGACTCCGAGGAGGCTGAGGGCCAGGGCTGCTGCAGGCAGGTGTCTGGGTGTCCTCTCCACTGCTTCTCTGCTGTGTGGCTGGCATGGGGGACTTGGTCCCTTAACCCTCAGTTCCTTGTCTGCAAAGCAGCGCTAAAGGGTAGCAGGTCACTGGAGACCTCATTTCCGTTAGTAAAAGGGCTCTGACAGGAGATGCCCGGCCTTTCTGCCTACTGTGAGGTCTGTTCTGGCTGGGCCAGTGTCCCAAGCAGCTAGACAGCTTACCTGCTGGGCATAGCCTCGGAACATCGGGTTGACCAACTTGATCCCATGGGACAGGCTGGTGGGGACCACATAGCTTGGCCTGTGGGGAGACCAAACCTGCTAGCACAGGTGGCCAGCCTGGAGCTACGCCATGAGAGGCAAGAGGACAAGGCAGATCAGACCCCACAGGGGCTGTTCCCACCACCCCCACTGGCCCCGCTGGCCAGGAGACAAGCCCACAGGGTCCATTGCTAAAAAAACCTAAAACTTCACAGAAGTACAATGAAATACTATCACCAATGTGTCCCCACCAAAGAGGACACATCAAGACTCTAGTGACTCCCTAGAAGAGCAGGCTAAAGTGCACTCAGGAACCCCAGCAGCAACTCTGACCTCTGACCTGTGGAACAGTGTAATCAGTTTCTTTCTTTCCTTTCTCTGTCTCCCCCTTCCTCCTTTCCTTTTCCCCCTCCGAGACAGGGTTTCTCTGTGTAGCCCTGGCTTCCTGGAATTTGCTCTGCAGACCAGGCTGGCCTCGAACTCACAGAGATCCATCTGCCTCTGTCTCCCGAGTGCTGGGACTAAAGGTGTGCGCCACCACCGCGCGGCTGCATTGTTAGTTTCTTAATCCATTTCCACACCTAGTGTGTGTGCCTGTGGGCAAGTTCAAGTTCTCCCTACTTCGCTTTCCTTTCTTTGTTTTTACGTTTGTTCTTTTGTTTGCTTGCTTTTGTAAGCTTGAGGACTATTTTGTTACAGTTTGAGAGAAGAACAGGGCGGGCATGCTGTAAACCTTGCAGTTTCAGGGAGAAGGGACAGAAGGAGGAGGGAGAGTCGGCCACGCCCTGTGAGTTAGGGACTCTCAGCCAGCAGGCTCCATTGGCAAGCAGCTGATGGGAGGGCCCTTCAGGAAAGGGTGAGAAGCCCCAAGGGCCAGAACAAGCAGGGTGAGGGTTTCCGCCAGGATGTGACGCAGGTACAGAGGGAACTTAGTGAGGGTCTATAAGCAACTGCCTCCCCTTCCACTTGCCCAGAGGAGACCATGCTTCTCATCTTTACGTGCCATTTACTCTGCCACAACCTTGGCCTGGCCAGCACCCAATACTCCTGTGCAAGCACCCCACCCCCAACTATAGCCTCAACTGAGACCCGACACTGGCAGGATGGCCTGCAGCTCTCTGCACAGACATCTGTCAAAACAGCTGTCACCCAGACTTGATGTGAGTTCAGACCTAGCTCCACGGTCACAAGCTCTGTGGCTGGGAACAAGAATCACGCCTCCAGCTCTGTACCTCTGTCTCCCCATTCATCAGACAGAACTAGATAAAACCAGATACGCGGTGCAGGTTTGCTGTGAGCATTCCCGTGCTCTGGAGAATCCAGAGGATGTGCTCCATCAAGAGAGCACAGGCTGTCCTGCCCCACATAGCTAGTCAAGGTCAGACTCAGACACTCACCGTTTCTTGTGCCAGACCTCAGAGATCAACTTCTGGTAACTTTTGCACAAGGCTGGCTTCTTGTCCGTGCGCACCAGGCCACCACACTCCAGGAAGAACTGGGTGAGTGGGGGGCTGGGTTGTGGGTGGAGAGCCAGGACAGAGAAGAAATGGGAGGAACACAGTGTTATTCAGAAGGACTAGGTGAGGGCTGAGAGATGGCTCAGTGAGTCACTGAGCCTGGTGAGCCAAGTTCAATCCTGGGACCTAAATGATGAAAGGAACAGCCAACTCCTAAGGTTGTCCATGACTCCATCCATGCTCACACACACATTCACAATAAATAAATAAAACACCTTTTTTAAGGAGCAAAGTGAGCAACAAAAGACCAAAATGGCCATGGAAGATGAGGCCCCCACACCCAGAACTCCCTGCAGATGACTAGAAGGACCCCACCTAGACCAAAACTCCCCCAATTCATGTTAAAGTCCTGACCCCTCACATCTCAGTATGTGACTCTACAAGAGACGGGACCTTGAAGTAGTAGTCAGATCACTGTGAAGTGCTGGACAGGCCCCAGGCCAGTCTCAGTGTCCTGACAGGGATTTTGGGGTGTACAGAGGAAAAGACCTCATGAGAATGTGACTACCTACTGGAGGAGAAGGGCCTGGGGAGGAACTGCTGACAGTGGGTCTCCAGGACTGAGAGTCAGGAAGGCCTTGTCAACTGCAGCAAACAAATGTCCCTCTCTCCTGAGTCAGACGGGGGCTCCCGGCCTGCCACAGGTCCTGAGGCCGGGATTCTGTATGAACAGAGGTGGAGCGCCCCCTGCTCCCCCAGAGCCTATTGCACCTCCTCAATTCCCTTTCCACATGTTTTAGAAGTTATCACACTGCAGGAAACCACATATTCGCACGTATGAGCATGTGCATGCACACACATATGGCAAACAAACACATGCAAACAATGTCAACTGACCATATAGCCATGAGACAGCCACCGTGAACCTTTGGGGCAATCCTTCCAGACTTTTCTAGGTGTTCTTATCTGTTCCCTTTCCCCCTCCTCCCCTCCTTTCTGTATGTATATTGGCTGTTAACATACAAACTATATATACATAGGGAAAAGGGGAAGGCTGCTGGGTTTGCTCTATAATTACTGGGTCAGCTGTGTGTGTGTGTGTGTGTAAATGGTGAACACACATACTCTCAATCACAACTGTTTAGAGACCCCCACTAAACAGGCCTGCACCACACCTGGCAACCTCCCTTCTACCTGCCAGGTTCCGCACCCCTCCTGTCAGTAAATGTTGGCCTACACTCCCCAAAGGACTGCGATACAATAAACTTAGTCTCTTGCAGACAGGCCACATGCACACAGTATTAGGGTGGAACCCGGGGACTCGCACATGCTAGGTAAACCCTCCCCAATCAGTGGTGCCTGTCATGCTTCCTCCCCTCTGGTCACGTGAGGGCTGGCATGAGACTAAAAGGGATGGCAGTCACTGGGCATGCCTGGTTCTAGGGTTTTGAAGTCTATCTTCTCCCATGTCTATGGCCAATGTGCAATGCACAAAGCGGAGACGGCTGCTCTTTCTAGGGTTTTGCCAGGGACATCTCCTGCCCTTCCCTTAGGAGAGGACAACCTACCAATTGGACAAGGCCTGCAGGGCAGCGTTCATGTAACAGGAGTTCCCCAGGTTCTTCATGCCTGTAAGGCCTAAAAACAACATGGAGAAGGACTGAAAACCCTGTCCAGAAGGACCCTCACAAGCCTCCTCCACTGAGGAGCTCCATCCCAGGCCCTACTGGAGCATAACTGTATTCCACCCAGAGATCTCCCAGAACACCTAAGCAGGGCTGGGTGTGCCAAACAAAAGGGCCCCTTAGCTACTCTGCCAAGCTCAGGCTCCCAACCACATGGGTAAGGAAGCCACACACGCAGGGCCTATGACCAGTACTTCATGCAGCTGAGAAAGCAATGACCGCGTCACTAGGGACGGCACATTCTGTGTACATGCCACCCTGCCCACTGCACCATGGCAGTTGGAGCCAGCAGAGACAAGCCCCTGGTGCTCTCCATGCCCAGCCTGGCCCAACGGCTCCCCTGTAGTCAGCCATTACCTCGAGGTTTCAGGTCATCGTCCTCAGACTCAGACTCTCCTTCATCAGCCACAGCAATGGGGACGGCTTTCAGAGGGTGGGAGGGGGGTGGGGAGTCCTGTGTTAAAGACCCAAGTGAGGAAACTGGGGTGAAGAGGGGGACTTGATGCACTCACCTCCTCTCAAGGGAAGCATGTGCAGCCCCTCGGCACCTAGCTAGTCCTGAGTGACCCAACAAAGTGAAGGATATCATGCAAGAGGGGAGGTTGGGGACCTTGCCCTGGGAACTCCCAGTCTTGTGTTTAATTTGTAAGAACTGCTGTTTCCTTTAGAAGACATTGGAGGCAGGGGAAGAGCAAAGAAAAACCACACAATCCCAGTTTCTCAGCAAGCACTGCTAACTACTGTCCACATCTGGACATGTTTACCACTTGACACACAACAACGGATATTATACACTGTCATAGGCCGAAAAACTTAAGGGCTGGGGAGGCATCTCAGTGGGTAGGAGAGCACACTGCTTTTGTAGAGGACCCACATCAGGAGGCTCACAAGCGCCTATCCCAGCTCCAGGGCATCTGATAATTCCCTCTTGCTTCCTCAGGCTCCTAAACTAATGTGCACAAACACATGCACACATACAGAAGAAAAATACAATCTTCCCCCTCCCCTTTTTAAAAATTAAAAATAAAAACTTTTGCAAACATCTCCCAGTCACACTGTATTCAATAAATGCTTTTAGCTATGATATGCTGTCTCAGCAAGAAGCCAACAGAGAAACATGCACACACCCCCACCTGCACATATCCAAACCCTCCTGCACCTACCCACACACCCACACACATCTCTGCCCACAATACCCTGGCCTTCCAGGGTTGCTAGTCTGGCCTGACAGATGGGTTTGCTGGCCCCTACCAAGCACCAGCCAGGCAAGGGTGGGATGGAGCCTGCCATCCTGAGGAGTGCCCCGTGCCCTGCTGCCAAAGGGACAGTTCTCTCACAGGGGTTTCCACAAAGGAGCATGCCACAGTAACTACTCTTGGGTTCCTCAGGAGATACTTTAGGTGTGGGACTGCCGGGGACTACCTGTGACTTTGCTGAGTCCTCCTATAGCCATGAATGGACCCCTGCACCTACCCAACCCTCCCTGCCCCTGCTCATCTGTCCCCTCACAGCCTTACATGGGTCCTGTCACAACTGGGCTCAGCGAGCCCTGAGCTCCTTGTCACATGCTTCCTCTGGACTCCCTGGCTCAGGTCACACTGCCCCATCTGGACACTGTTGCCCACCACCAGCCTGCGCTCTGCGCCCCTACCTGCTCTGAGAGCTTGGCTGAGGAGCTGGGCAGGTGGACTGCCAGGCGCTGCTCCAGGAAGACTTCGCGCTCACAGGCATAGCACCACACCCGGAATGTGGTCAGGTTCACAGTCAGGTTGTGCTTTTTCACCTGGAGGCGGAGACCCCAAAGAAGGCTGAAGACAACATGGCCGAGCAGATGTCCTGACCCAGCAAGCCCCCCCGCACCACAGGAAGAGGCAGCCTGGTCAGTGTCCAGGAGCTGAGGCTAGCTCCTCCTCCGCCAGGGCAGCATCCACCAGACAGGGCTAGTGTGGGAGGCTATGACTGCTTCCCTTCCGGCAGCTCTGCAGCACCTGAGCTGTAAGTGACTGTTCTGCTTTCTAGGCCCAGTCGCCAGCACCTAGGGCAGGTGGAGCTAGGAGGCTGCTGGCAAGGGCTGGGCCAGGGCTTCCCCCCACTACACCCACCTGTGCGTGAATGGTGCTATGGTCAGCAAAGGACTCTCCACAGCCAACATAGGGGCAGGTGACCTGGAGAGAGACATGAGAGTGCCTGGAACCCGCAGCAGAGATAGTAAGTCCCTAACTCCACCCCAAGGCAATGTGACTTGGAGCTATCCAACACATGATGAAGGGGCTCCCACCTAAAATAACAAAGGCCTATGCAACCAAAGATGAGGGTGGCCACCAAAAAAAAAAGTGGCCCTGCACTGAGTGAAGGAGACGCTGGGCCCAGATGCTGGGGCCAGTGCCTGTCCCTTTACTTCATGGGCCAAGAACAAGGGACACTAAAAGGCCTGTGGGTGTTCAAAATAACAGAGTGTCAGCAGCCAGAGCCCAACACTATCCCAACATCCCATAATCGGGTCTACTCACCTCTGACCCCTGCCTTTGGCCTCACATTTGTCTCTCTCAGATCTGCCTCCCCCCAAACTCAGTTTCAGAGTCTCTTTCTCGGGCCTTTACCCCAGTGTGAAGACAGCAGACACCACAGTCTCCCTTCTCCAGGAGGGCCTGGTGCCACAGACAGACAGTCTAGAGAAGACCACTGGCTGTGACCCTAAATCCGTGGTCAAAGCATACCACTCCTGGTAACAGGCTCCCACATCTGTCCTCAGGAGAACCTGGGGTTCCCATGAAGTAGGACTATGTCCCTGTAAGCCCTTCTGGCTGTCTCCTGAGTACCTGGTGTGCTACAATCCTCATTCTGAGTGACAGGTCAGGGTACCTCTGGGGTCCTATAACTTCCTCAAAGATTGACTTGGGCCGGGCGGTGGTGGCGCACACCTTTAATCCCAGCACTCGGGAGGCAGAGGCAGGAGGATCTCTGTGAGTTCGAGGCCAGCCTGGGCTACCAAGTGAGCTCCAGGAAAGGCGCAAAGCTACACAGAGAAACCCTGTCTCGAAAAACAAAAACAAAAACAAAAACAAAAAAGATTGACTTGGTGTTTTCCTCACTTAACATCTTTTTGCTCCTGCTGGAGACTGACTTTTTAAGACTAAGTATGCCAGGTAACCCAGGCTGGCTGGGTAGATGAGGCTGTGTGCAAACCTGTGACCATCATCTTCCTGCTTCTGCCTCTCACACATTAGGAGTACAGTTTGCATCAGCACACCCAGCTTGCTAGAGTTTATTTTTTAATAGTTTTTCCCTGAGCATGGTGGCATATGCTTTTACTCCCTTCAGGAGGCAGAGGCAGATGGATCTCTATGAGTTCAAGGCCAGCCTGATCTACATAGTGATTTTCAGGACAGTCACAACTATGTAGAGAGATCCTGATTCTAAATAAATAAATAAATAAATGAAAATTTTGGGGGCCGGGTCACACGCCTTTAATCCCAGCATTTGGGAGGCAGAGGCAGGTGGATCTCTGAGTTCGAGGCCAGCCTGGTCTACAAAGGAGTTCCAG
>CABHPH010133996.1:16040-40776 GCA_902168325.1 Peromyscus nudipes | reverse complement strand
ACACACACACACACACACACACACACACACACACAGTGAAAAGAAGGAAGAAAAAGAGGGAGGAAGACAGGCCCTGGGGCAGGAAGCAGACAAGTGCAGCTGCCCCATGTTGTTACAGATCCACTGGTTCATGTCAGCAGTCTGAGCCAGTGTCTATACCTGTGGCTGTTCTACTCTGCTTACTTGCATCTTCTCTTTTTTTGACCTCTACCTTAGGAGGGTGCTTAAAGTTGGGGAAAAGACTTCTTCAGGCTGTCCTTTTCATTCAGGCCAGAATAACAAAAGTGAGCTGTTTCTAGGCATTTCTAGGGGCTCCTAGTACCTGATTATGCGCTTGCCTGCTTGTCTGGCTGTGGAGACACAGCTTCAGAGGTCAGTTTCTTTGATCCTCAGGATGTGTAAGTCAACAACCAGTGTCAAATATGTGTACTCTTATGCTTCTGTGTATGTGTATATAAAGTCACTTACTGGTCCTTCTTCTCTTGTTAAATCCCTAGTGATGCAGAATTATTAGCAAAGCCCTGGATGTAGCTAGAGAAGAGAAAGGAGTCTATATCATTGTATATGATAAAAGAACAAAACATGTGAATTCCCCTCTCTCTCTTCAGTGAAGTAAAACCAACATATTCACCAGCAGAAGAGCTGGGTAATTTAAATTTATCTGTCTATCATCACATATTTCCTTCACACCCAGTATAATTCTACTTGTCCAGTTATTATACCTTGATAACCGATATTGCTATTGCCTACTTACCCTATGAGAATTATCATAATTAATATGATAAGCATAGTTAATATATTAGCAACTAGTTACTCAAAAGGGATCAATATCCTCATAGCTCCGAGGGAACATGAGACTGAATTTTAAATTCTATATGTGACTAAATTTTAAGTAATTTTCAGGAATAAAAAAAATAAAAAATTTTCTTCTTAGGCATTATTTCTGGGAAAATTAGGAGTATGTCCCATAAACACAAAAGAAATAAGAAATAAATGCATAGAGTAAAAGAACCATGGCAATTCAACCCAAGGAACCGTTGGGATAACTGTGAAGAAGAGCGAGGGGAGCTGAGCAGCAAGATGGAGAATAACTTGTCCAAAATGAAGAGGTTATGCTGCCGGGCTTTTGTCTGTGTTGTGGTCTGACACTCAGTGGAGTCAGCTTTTGGTTCAAGGGGTTCACGTTCAGCTGATCGCAATGGATCATAGAGTTCCCCCAGCGAACTGGAGAAAGAGAGGTGCCTGTGAAGAGTAGGCCCTTTCAAGCCAGGAAGCTGAGGGTGACAGTGTGTGTAGCGGTCCTTACGATAGCCTCAGGTTTTTGTCTTTGATATTTGTCCACAAACTTTATTTTATAGTACACAATAAAAGAAATCACAATAAGGTTCTTTTAGGATTCCCAGAATAATGTCCTTTGGAAGAAAGTGCACTTTCCACCACCAACAACAAAAAGGTGAAGATGATCAACTACATTAAGAATAAGATGAATTCTTTTCACCAAAAAAAAAAAAATGGGGAGGGGAGATGAAATTTGCACGTAAATGGATGGAGCCAGAAACAACCATCCTGAGCGAGGTAATCAAGTGGTGTTTTCTTTTAGATGTGGATGTTAGCTTTTAATCTTGAGATATATACATTTCAATAAAAATAACTGCAGAAATTAGGTAGCTGATAATGGACTGGGGATGGGAGGGTCCTTCAAGAAAGGGGAAATAAAATGTAGGCTTATGAAAAGATAAAGGGGAAACTAGAAAAGGAGAATTAAATGGGGGAACTATAGGAAGTAAGGGTAAAGGAGGGAATATGGAGAGAGACAACTAACACTAAAGGTCTTTTGAAAAAAACATGGAGAAACCTAGTGCTGTAGAAGCTTCCCAAACTATATATATATATATGAAAGAAAATTAAATAGAGTCATATTATAAAGGGAGAGGTAATACCCCAACTAGACATCTTATGCTGCCAAGTAAAACATCCAGTGCCAGGAATAGTTTCCATATTATTATTGAGTCATTGACCAAAGTCATTGACCATAGATCTTCCCCCTCAAATACTACAGGCTATTGCCAAGGCCATTGGTTACTCTCAATAACCTGATGGTAAGCCCCTCTTGATAAAGACACAACTTACTTATATTATGAAACATAAAGAAATTGAGCTGGTGCCAGCCAGAAGCTTCACCCCAGCTGAGTTGTGTTCATGGTGCTGGAAGGTACTTTGCATGCTACTGAGGACAAAATTAATGATCAATATCATCTAGCTACAAACTCTGCAACCTACAACAGAAACACTGCCTGCAAGATACACTGTTACAATTGTGGCACAAATGTTATGGAACTAACCAACTGCTTTTTAAAATTAGATTTAAGGCTCATCCCATAAGATGGAAACCTTATCATATGTACAGGAGAAAATCCTACTACTACTATTCTGCTAAAGGAAAATAGCAATAAAACAACTCTGAATGGCATACTGCTTTACCTGTAGATCAGTTAGCTCCTCAGTCAACCCTCATCAGAGAAACTTTTTCTTGCAGTAGATGGAAATTAACAAAAGATTCCCAACTGGACAATGTGCAAAAAAGTGAGAAACTTTGGGGCACTCAGCTATAAATGAAATATCTTTATCAATTCTTTCCCCTCCAGACTTAGAGATCTTTGAGGAAGATGAAGCAAAGAGATTATAATATCCATGCATGGTGTATGAGCTCAAGGAAACAGTATCTTCCAGTCACAAACAGGACTGATGTGCACATGAATTTACAGAAACTATGCCAAGACCTATACAGGTTCAAACCAAACAAAACCCCAGTACTGTAAGGGAAAGTAGATATGAAGTCCACGCTGAACTAAGAACTATTTGCAATTTATAGCTTCTGGAAAGGGGAAGTCAGTTGTTTTCTCCAATAGAGTAATACTGGGTATATCAGCCTCACTCCAGGGTAGGCCCCATGATCAGGAGCAGTTGGCCAACATAAAACAAACTCCATTGTATGTGTGGGAATGGGGAGGGGAGCTGGGTTGTTTTGTTTTGTTATTTTGATTTACAGATTTTCTTTTTCTTTTTCAGTTTTTCTCTTTTTTTGTTTTGTTTTTAATAGGAGAGACGAGAATATTTAGTTGGGTGGGTAGGGAAGATCTCAGAGGAGTTGGGGGAAGGTAAAAAATTATGATCAAAATAGAGTGTATAAATTTTTAAAATAAAAATAAAAAATAAGAAAAAAGAGACACAGTTACACATTTCAGGGTTAATATTATATGAAATCTATTCCATGTGAGCTCTACTTTAAAAATAGAATAACAAAGTCTAGATGGTAACACATATTTTTCTTTGGTTTGCTAAATATCTGTAGTCCACTTTGGGGAATTACTTACTATCTGGGGAAAAAAAGTTCTCCTTCAAATGTTGCTGGCAATGCACCAGGGACTCTGATACAACCGGATGATGAGATGGATAGTTTGAAACATAACACAAGACTCATTCTGCTACCCTTGCATCAAAGAAAAACTTTGAACTTTAAAATTTTTATTTAGGAACTATATTTCATAACAATATACTATAGATAGTTACCCCTCTGATAGATCTGAGGAAAAATAAGTTGAAATTCCTAAAATGATCATGGTTCTGAAGGCTGCAGGAACATTAACAATCCATATGAAGAGCCCAAGATATCAGCATTCATAGGATTTTTGGAAGTTTGTGTGAGTCCACTAGGATGATTTTGAGATGTTAAAGAGTTCATAGACACAATTGGTGGAAATGGTCCAAAAACTAAAATTAGAAGTGAACCTGAAGATGTGACTATTACTGCGGACCGTTATAAAGCTTTAATTACCGAGGAGTTGCTTTTTAAGGATGGCCAGAGAAAGTGGACTGAGATAGACTTAGTTTTGGTGAAGATACTGTGAACACGGCTGAAGTGCTAATAAGTAAGTGAGAACATAAAGTCAATTGATAATGCAGTGGCAGAGTTTGAGAGAACTGACTGATTCTAATTTTCAGAGTTTTAGTGTGACTAAAGGGCTTGCAAATGCCATCACCTGCACAGAGAAATCTGTGATGAAAGGGAGCCAATTAATGTGGAAAACTCCATTGTTACATTATCTTAAGAAATTGTAGCAGCCACTCCAGCTTTTAGCAACCAGTGCCTTGATAAGTCTGCAGCCATCAGCATCAAGGAATAGATGCTGACTCACTGGAGGTTCACATGAACCTTAGCATTTTTAAGAAATAAAGTATAGTCTATAAAGTATTTACATGCTTTATGCTTAAAACTATTACACACAAGACCACAGCAATTTGTAAACATTACTTTTATATGAACTGAGAAGCCCTCCCAAAATTGTATGCAACATGCTTGATTGGTATATTTGCTTTATTGAAGTGGTCTGGGACTAAATCTGCACTGTGTCTAAATTATAGACAGTTTTGAATATTTTTAAAGCCATCAAATTATACAACACTATTATCTAAACAATATTCTACCTGAAGACTAATTCTAAATAAAGTGGTATAAAGGTAGCTAAAAGAAAAGAAATACAAAAGTACATCAGTCACAGGCCAACAAAATAGAATCATGTCAGATAAACTGGAGTTCAAGGTGACAGGCTGGAAAGACTGCAGAAATTTTGTATTTATTAGAAAACAAGTCTTGAGAAGAAGAAACAAGGCCTGAGGAGAGCAGCTGCATGTGAGGATGGTGGCTGAAGATCTTTTCCTGGATCCCATGAGAAAGACTTCATTGAATGTCAAAAGGCAGAAAGAGAGTAAATGTCGTTAGACTAAAGCAGAATTATCAGAGGGAAAGTGGCTAACACACTGCATCTAAGAAGTTTGTTATGAGAAGGAGGAGACAGGTCAGAAAAGTCACTTTGGGAATACATGTTGCTGGTCTTGCAGTCATAATTTCTTTTGGAGATGATCTTGAACTCCTGATCTTCCTGCCTCCACCCACTAAGTACTGGGAATACAGGCATATATGCCACCCCACTTTGTCCAGACAGCTGGGGATAGGTTAAGGTGGCATAGGGAGAGCTATAATCATAGGAGGATTTTTACAGGCTGGTTTCTAAAGATGTGTTCTTCCCACGCAGGTAATTTGAATTTATTAAAGTTCTCTGACAGTTTTCTGGCCAGTTATTTCATATGTAAGTAATTGCTCTAACAATATGTGATTTGTAATATAAGAAACAACATCATCAAAAGCACCAAGGAAGCTGGCTGCATACTCAGCCTACAAGAATGGCTGCCAGAATAACAAAAACTGACTAACGTGTTTCTAATGCTGAGGTTCACTAATAGGCCACAAGCTAGATTTTCCAAAGAAAATGGCTTAGTTCTAAAATTGAAGAAGCTTGTTCTGTGATTTTTCTTGTTGAAGATTTCTCTTATACAACATCCTGATTAACCATAGAAACATCCAGAGTGGGTTCTGGGGAGACATTTCAGTAGGTAAAATGCTTGCCCTGCAAGCAGGAGTACCTGAGTTCAGTTCCCTAGCACCTACATAACCAGCTGGGCATGGTGGAGGTGTTTGCCTGCAATCCCAACACTGGGGAAGTGGAGACAGGCTTACTGGCCAGCCAGTCTATCCCATCATTAGACCTCAGGTCCACTGATAGACCCTGTTTAAAAATATAAGGTGGAGATCAACAGAGGAAGATATGCAACATCAATCTCTGGCTACCCCATTTTCATTCATGAATGAATGAATACATATGTGGACATGCACACATATAACACACATGGTGAGACTCTCACATGCACATGCACAAGAAAGGGAGGGAGGGAGAGAGAGAGAGAGAGAGAGAGAGAGAGAGAGAGAGAGAGAGAGAGCACGAGCGAGCCAGATTGAATGTAAATACTTGGCCATGAAGATTGTTATACTTACTTGATCTGCATCTTAAACCAGCTTCTTTAATCACTATTCTGATTCAGCAGCCTCATAGGTTACTTACTACATAGCCAAAGAACATTCTTAAATATTGTGTGGACTGTCCTCCAAATCTAGAAACTCTAGTATCAGTGGGTCATGAAGGTGTAAGAAATGGTCTTTTGTTGTGCAATAGGTACATTGATGGATGCTTGACTATTTCACTGAAGCAGTGGACATCTGGAGTTTCAACCGATTTACCTTGACATGTGTATTTTGATGAGACACCTAGAGAAGCAATTACTTCTTGCCCGCCTAGGTCCATATGACGTTCTGCTATCAATACTGGGAGCATCACAGCATGCCATCTACAGTATGGCAAAATGATGAAGCTTAGTCGATTACATTTATGGAATCACAGCTGGCTTGATTCTATTGGTATTGAAAACAACCTGTTAAATTTACTCAGTAAAGAAACGGCTGCAATTATAGTCATCACCTGATTTTGCATTTAGTCACCCTCTACAATATACATTACATGCAGAGTCTACATGCTGGTAGTACTAATTCCCTATAGCATGTGCTATTGCCTTAGATGGACTATTTTGAAAGGAATGAGCAGTCTTTGGCCCTCTTCTTTGCTCTTCCTGCTGCCGTGGTCCTCTGGAAGTTACAGCCAACCCTCAAGTTACCCAGCAGACTTTCTTGTTCTGCATTTACTAATGGGAGACAACAGCACTTGAGTTAGTGGACTGTAAAGTTAAATGTTGCCAAATCTTCACGTTTAACTTGGTATTTACATCTTGACTTTCACCTGAAGACCACAGTAAACACCATATACCTCCAAAGCTTGTGTACTGTGTATGAAGGACAGAGAGCAGTTATTCTTTGGTACATAGAAACAGCACCCACTTAACACATAGGCATCTAGCTGTGGTTTTACTCTTTTGATATGATCAGGCATCGTTAGAAACTTCCATGTACATGCCCCTGTGTGTGGTGATATATTGTGTCCCCCAATACATTGTGCATCCTAATAAACTTATCTGGGGTCAGAGGGCAGAACAGCCACTAGATAGACATAGAGGCCAGAAAATGGTGGCACACACTCCTTTAATCCTATCACTTGGGAGGCAGAGATTCATGTGGATCTCTATGAGTTCAAAGCCACACTGGAAACAGCCAGGCATGGTGACTCGTGTTTTTAATCCCAGGAAGTGATGGCAGAAAGCAGAAAGGTATATAAGGCGTGAAAACCAGGAACTAGCTGGTTAAGCTTTTAGGCTATTAAGCAACAGTTCAGCTGAGATTCATTCTGGATGAGGACTCAGAGGCTTCCAGTCTGAGGAAACAGGATCAGATGAGGAACTGGCAAGGTGAGGTGGCTGTGGCTTGCTCTGCTTCTCTGATCTTCCAGCATTCACCCCAATATCTGGCTCTGGGTTTGTTTTTATTAATAAGACCATTTAAGATTCATGCTACACCTATGTTCTGTGGTATTATTTAATTTGTGCAAGTCTGTATTTCTTTGAGTGTTTAAACCCTCCATTTGGTTTTCTGTTCTAGAATTGGATACTATGTCAATAAAAGTCTGAATGAAGGCCCAAACTATGGAAGAGTAGAGACTGTATCTCCTGAGAAACAATCTCTGTGAGATGTAGAGGCTGATTTTTATGAATCATTTGCTAAACCCTAATGTCCTAAACCAAGTCTTCAATGTCCTAGAATTACATTGGTAAGAATCTAAATTCAAGTAGAAATTCATCAAATAGCCTCATATTAGTCTTTACATTCAGGAATGGGCGCATGTGTCCACTTCTTTCAGCTCTAGGACCCCATCTTGTGCAGACTCCTGCAGGCCCTGTGTATGTTGTATGCATCACATAATGTATGGCATGGCTGTTGCTATATATTGAAACCTGATCAACTGTGATTATCTGCACAAGACTGGGCTGTCAACATTCTGCCAGGAGCAGAAGATGATGATTGCCTACATTCACTGAGGATCCATAGGAAGTTAATATCTGATGGAGGAAGGAGAGACATTTTTTCAGTGGTGTAGCCACTGGTAAGAGATTCTATAAATAATTCCCCATCCAAGCTTATCTATGTAACTTCAATTATACTCATTGGTTCACCTGATTGCTGCAGGCCAACAGTCTTCATCAAGGGTTCCCCTGTGCTTATCTGCCCATTCCTTCATGCTTATCTTAATCTGAATGAACAAGTTTGGGGATTTATTTTTTTTCTGTTTTGTAATAGGGTTTCATGAACCCATTAACAGACCACTAACTTGCTAGGTGTCCCATGACTGGCCTAAACTGCAAGCTTTGCTGGCGAGACTTATTAAAAGTAAATAAGGAATAAAGACCGAGTTCACATAAAATGAATTAAAATGTGTTTAGAGCAAAACCTCATCAGAAAAAAAAAGATCAAAAGAAATCATCTTGCCTTGGATGGATCTAGAGGATTTCTAGGTGATAAATATCAGGATTAAAACAGAGATGGAACTCTTTCTAAGATAGCATAAGTATAAATACCTTCCATGAACAACACATTTAAGTTGGGGGAGAGAAAAACCAGTCCGTCAGGCAACTGTAGAAAACAGTACATCAAGATACCAAAGAGCCAGAGGGGATGAAGGATACTAAGAAGACCAGACCTTCTAAACACAGCAAGACCGATGCACATATGATCACACAGAGACTGAGGCAGCATGCACAGAGTCTGGCAAAGGCTGCACCAGATGGGGTCCTAGAGCTGAAAGAAGTGGACACATGCCCCATCTCTAACCCAAAGCTATCTCCAATTGCAAATGAAGACTTAGTTTTCTCCAAGGGAGCTCACTGGGGAAACAAACTACCCTTAAGGCTTAGCTCCAGTCTCAGCAGTAGATGGCAAACAGAAAACAAAAGACATCTTTGAAGGTGTCTCAAAATGTCTTGTCTGAGCTTTTTTATCTATCTATCATCTATCTATCTATCTATCTATCTATCTATCTATCTATCTATCTATCTACCTAACTATACATACTATCACTTCCAGTTTTGTGTTTTTATGGGATTCCTGCATGTGCAAACAAGTATGTTTCTGCATCTATATCTTTTTTTTTGTGCGTTTCTTGAACTCTTTCCCTTCTTTTGCTTGTTTTGACTAGTTTGCTTGTGTTGTTTTATCTCATTGTATTTTATTATTATCCCTTAGATGTCTATTTATTTTCTAAGGAGAGGCAGAAAGGTGGTGGATTTGTATGGGAGAGGAGGAGCTGCAAGGGGGAGAGGGGAGGAAAACCGTAACCAGAATATATTGCATGAAAAATCTATTTTTCATTAAAAATGAGAATAAAAGAAAATTTTCACAAAGAAAATTAGAAAATATATTAAAAATATTTCCAAAGGGTAATTTGAACAAAATGAAAACACAGCATAGCATAGCTTGTTGGACCCAATAAAAGCAGTATATAGAAAGGGATTTATATCTGAAAGCATTATTAAAAGAAGAAAGATACCTAAGTAATGACCTAGTTAACCACCTTAGTACACTAGCGAAAGAAAAGAAACTAAATATGTAGAAAGTACCAAAGAAAACATTAAAAATCAGAGCAGATATTGAGGGAATACTGTCCAAATCATATAAAAATAGTAGGAAATAAAGCCTTATGGGAAAATATAATTAAACATTCAGATTGTTAAGTTAAGAATAAAATCAGTACCATAAGAAGCTACCTTAACAAAATCCAAGACTCCTGGGGAATCCTATGACGAAATGTGTGCTGACCCATTAGATAAACTCAGTGAAATGAAAACATTCAAGAACTCACTCAGAAAGGAACTTAAAAATCTAAATACATAATAGATAAAGAGAGAGTATTAGTAATTCCATAGTCCCCCAGAGAAAGTCAAGGTCTAGATCACTTAATTGGCAAATTAATCCAGTGTCTTCACAAACTCTCCTTGGTATAAAATAGAAAGCACTATTCCTCACCTCATTTTAGTTTGGTTATCATCAATAACACAAACTACTCAACAAAACAGGACAAAGCATCTAAAGTACAGGCTAGCATCTACTTTTAGTATATATACATATAGATACACATCTGGTTTTTTGAAACAGGGTTTCATTGTGTAGCTTTGGAACCTGTCCTGGAACTCACTCTGTAGACCAGGTTGGCCTCAAACTCACAGAAATCTGCCTGCCTCTGCCTCCTAAGTGCAGGGATTAAAAGTGTGTGTTACCACTGCCCAGCTACTTTTAGTATATTTTTAATAAACCAAATTTCTCAGGAAAACCAAATTCTATCAAAGTAAAACCAGAGATGCTTTAAAGGACTTTACACCCATCATTAAGGTAAGCTTTACCAATCAAAATTCATATAATATAAATCACAGACATAAAGGAAAATCATAGAAAATTTTCTGTATAATTAAAAACACTTGATAAAGTAGAGTATCACAGATATTCTATAACAGATAGAGAACTTCTCTGTTGATAAATGCCTTTTGCAAAGGACCCTACCCTAGGCTCACACACTCTGTGCATTCCTCTTGACACCAGAAACAAGACAAACTTGCCCATCCTAAGTAATTTTCTGCTCAAAGTTGTAGTGACAAGAGTGGACTCCAGTTAGGTCTGAACTGAGATTCATTCCTTCTAGATGTCTTTGCAGCTTAAAATTAGCTATAAAGGATTTTATTGTCACCAAATAACTCCTTGACATCTGTTCCCCTCCAAACAGGGGGTCAAGTTGACTAGTACAGATGTCACCCTGCAGATGAGGAACAATAAAGAAATTAACCAGGTGGTTCATCGGTGATGTCAACAGAGAACTCCATGTAGAGACAAGTGGGAAGCAGTCACAGTTCAAGTTAGTAACAGTGTCATGGTGGAGCTTGCCTGTCACCCCAGCATTTAGGAGACTGAAACAGGAGGACCACAAATTTGAGACCAGTCTTAGGCATCATGGAGGTCCTTGTCTCAAAGCTAACAACCAAATGGAGTCACTTGTTCCAGCCCTTCCAAAAGTATGTAAAGGCAAAAAGCTATAGAGAAACAGATCTTCCACACATTTGACACTAACCAACTGTGTTCTGATCTTGGCCCCTGGGGCTGTTCTGCTAATGATACTTGATTCAAACCACAGGCCTGTTTAACCACGAGAGTGGAACATAAAAACAAGGTAGGAAGTGTAACTGGAAACAAGAATGGAGGTATTCTGAAGAGATTCACATGCCCTTCCTTTTGACTGTCAAACTACTGAAACAATAGACCGCAAGAAATTGGAATTTCCTTAGAAACTTCATGACTGAACAAGGAAAGACTGAAGCTTGGTGCCAACCACAAGAGAAACATCTACCGGGAAGATATTTCACCCAGTTCTGAACACTTATCAGGCTACCTTGTAGTGGAGAAAAGATCATCATTGTCTAAATGGTCAACGACGGGCCAGAAAACACCTTGACTGGGGCTACTAAGATATGCATATTTCTGTCTATTTAAACCTAACTATAATATGGTGTGAGCCCAAAGATGGACTTGCAGAGAAGGGAGCACTGACTCCCTCTTGTTTTTTTCTCTAATTAGCCACATTGACTAAGTTTCCTTTTTCTGCCTCTTTCCATGTGTTGTTCCTTAAACAGGCCGGAGGACAGGGGGCCCAGCCTGGCCTGTTGGAATGGCAAGGACACAGGCTCTGGTGCTAACATACCCAGTAATGATTTGGGGGAGGCAGCCAGAAGACACAATCCATTTTTGGTGTTAGCCACTTGCACCAAGTTGACCCCATATGGAAAGAAAAGCGGGAATGATCCCACACATCTATTAAAATCATTTAGTTCCAGGAATGTTTTCTTGTCTTCATACCTCAGCAAGTATCCACTGCATGTTGTTGTTGTCTTAGCCTCTATTTAGTAGCAGAGAAACCTTAGACTGTCTCTTAAACTGTAAAGAAAGTCCTGTCACTGAAAGATTGTCCACTCTTGCCATACCTCGCTTAGTCCTATTTTTCCATTGGTGGGGGGCCTCCTTTGAGTTACTTGTGATCCTTTAAGTGAGAATGGTCCCTCATAGGCTCATATGTTTGAATACTTGATCTCAGTTGGTAGAGCTTCTTGAGTAGGATTGAAAGGTGTGGCCTTTTTGGAGGAGGTGTGTCAATGGTGGCAGGCTTTGAGGTTTCAAAAGCCCAGACTATACCCAGTTAGCTCTTGTTGCCTCATGGTTGTGTCTCGAGATATGAACTCTCAACTATTACTCTAGAGCTATGACTGATTGCCTGCTTCCCTGCTCCCTGTCATGATGGTCATGGACTCACCCTTTGAAACTAAACCTTCATTAAATGCTTTATTTTATAAGTTGTCTTGGTTATGGTATCTTACCACAGCAATAGAAAAATAAGTAAGATAGTTCATTTTTCATTTTTTAAATTATCTAGATAACTGCCATTTTGGGCCTGGCTTTGTTTTTTTGAATTGAGTTGTTTGGTTCTGTTGAACTACTTGGACTATTATACTATACTGTATGAAAAACTTTGAATTATTTGATAATCAATCATATGACAAGGAAAGCTTTGAAGCTCTTCTGAGCCACTGGGGTTCCATTGAAACATGTTAGACAGAATAACAAGATTGTTGAGGAGAATTTCATCATGATTTTGTAACAATAAAAAATATTAAGTTTACCATCTTAGTGTCCTCTAGGGAGTATTTCCTTGCCTGTCCTTTGCAAACTTATGATGGGAGCTATTTCCTGTGACCTTTTACTTTCTCTTCTTTTTGAAAATCAATTAGATAAATGCAAGAATTTAACAGTTACATATAGAATATTTGACACAATCAAAACAAACCTCATAAAAATCTGGTTATATTAGATTTTGCTACAGGTAAGGCAACTTCCGAAACTAAATCCTAAATGGACCATGAACAAGCAGAACAAGGGGTGGTTCTACCTACTACTGACCCATCATTGTCTCAGTTCCAGTCTCTCCTGCAGGATTACCAGGTAATAGTAGGATTTTCCCTAGGGCATATGACCTATATTCATACACCTAGCCACTTTATCAGTGAAATCTTTGGGTTCTATCTCATGCAGTGGATCTTAAATTTAATCAGAAAGTGTTTGGTTACTCCCATAACATTGTGTAAATATTGCTGGCAGGTTTATGCTGTAAGTCATAGGGTATATAGCTGGGTGATATTATTGATTACTTTTATCCTCCATTAGAATGACTAGGAATAGTGCTACCCAGCACCATGAGTGCTAATCAATATGCATGAAGCTTCTAGTTAGGTACCTGATCAATTTTTCCACATTTGATGGCATAAGTTAAGTGATGTCTTCAGCAACAGGGCCTTAAGTTGTAGAGGGCAACCAATAACAATAGCAAAGGCCTGTATAGGACCCCCTTGATTCATCAACATATAATCCATTTTTAGTGGCATAAGATGTCTACCTTGGGTATTATCTCCTCCGTTATATTGTGACTGTGTAAACTGAGACTATGACTGCAACAAGGTATAGATAAGGGTAAGGCTCTTATTTAGATTTGAGAGAGAGGACAGTCAGAGGCAACTGGAAGAGCCAGAGCTAAGAGAGAAAGCAATAGATTGTACATGGCTATCCGACTGGACCTGGCCATGAGAGAAGCAGGTGTAGAGCAGGGGAGTAGTTAGGGGGAGAGTGTAGGGAAGACAAAGAGAGTGCAGACTCAATAGATGACAGAAGATTGAGCAAAAAGATAACATAGCTGACATAGCAGGATTATAAGAAGAATGAGCAGCTGAGGGGAGAGAAGCTCCTAGGCTGGAGGAGGATTAGGGTGGTGGGGAGGTGAGAAGAGCTGAGAAGAGCCAGAATACCAGCATGGACTCTAAATGTGGAGCAGGTAATTAAGATACTGAGAAAGCCTGGAGACTAGTATGTACTTTGGTGTGCTAAGAGGCATCACAGATAGCCATTTGTCCCTTTGTGATAAGGGAATTAGCTCCTTTTGGTAGAGGGAACTGGCTTCACAAGTTCCTGAGGAATGCTGCCTTTCAGCTAGCCACCAGAATTTGGAGTTTCTATTGAAGACGACTTGACAGTGACTTCATTTAAATTCTTTACATTTATGTGTATATTTTAGTAAGCTTCTGAAATAGTAGGTTTCCATGTGGCTTTTCAAAAGGCCTTTGAAGTTCATCATTCTTCCCCATATTCATTCTCTCCTTTATTCTGGCCACCCATTCCCCTCCTCATTTAAAATTCTATCTTAGTTGATTTTCCACAGTCCTGACAAAGTAACATGACCAAGGCAATTTATTAAAAAAAAAAAAAAAAAAAAGCATTTAACTTGGAGTCTCACGATTCTAGAGGGCAGCAGAGCCCATGACTATACTGACAGAGAGCATGCTGGAGCAGTAGCTGAGAGCTTACATCTGACCTACAAGCATGAGGCAGAGACATAGAGAGAGGCAGAAAGCTAACTATGACATGAGCTTTTGAAGCCTCAAAGCCCGCTCTCTATGGCAAACCTTCGCCAACAAGGCCATACCTCCTAATATTTCCCAAATAGTTCCATCAACTAGGGAATAAGCATTCAAATATATGAGCCTATGGGGGCCGTGCTCATTCAAACCACTATAGTATCCATGACATAAACCCAGAGCATGGGTGCCATGCTCACTTCCATGATGGTCATGGACTCTGCCACTCTCTGGAACTGTGCCACATCTGCTGTGGGCCAGGTTTTACTAGAGGAGAGATTACATCATTGTTTCTAGCTCAGTTTTCTTGGCTCTAGTCTAGTTTCTTTTAAGCCCAGGGGGTATTATATTGCAGCTCAACAAAAAGTTATTTTTAAAGAAATCATAGTGCAGGTCCTATAAAGCTATCAGGTTTTAACTTATTCTTCTGACTATGTAAGTCAATGAAGCAGGTTTAACATATACAACTTTTGTAGCACAACCAGGTTGCCTTCTCCTACTACTCGGAACATATATTATTAGGAAAGCTACTAAAATGAAAGCCATCTCCATTGCCTAGCTAAGCACAGGAAGTGACTTATGATAGGACACTGTGTTGTAAATGAGTAAGAAAGGAGCACACAGAGGTACAAATTAACAATGAGAAGCAAAAGAGGGCCAGCACGGCAGAAATTATAATGTGTCAAGGGAAATCATTGGAAAATGATTCGTGAAGCCTCCAGAAGTAGGCAAATGGCTCCATGTCTGTCATTACCCTAAAAGCAGTCATTTGCCCTTATAACAGCTTGGAGACAGAGGTAGGAGGCAGTAGGGGCTGTCAGCAATTACTCATTTGATTCCGTTATACCTGTATGATTACAGCAATGTGAGAAAAGCCGACAGAGTTGCAGTTAAAAACCGATTTCTCTGTTGTTTCCTTTAAGCAATTGTTGGCTGAAGTACCGCCACTGAGTTACACGCTAGCTAGGTTTCTTACTGCACTCAGATCATTCTTGAATTAAAACTCTGCTTCAAAATTCTCTTCATTTATGGATCTGGTATATCTGAAATATTGTTTGCCATGAATCTGTCCATTTATTCTGGAGCTTTCCTCAGACATCACACTTTGCCTTGAGAAAATAAATAGGTTCTCCTCTCAGGGTTGGCTCATTCTAAGATAGGAAATGATAACTGAAATTTATAGTGATATTATATCTCAGGAATACCTTTATTTGACCATACATGAATCATATCCTAAGTTGCTCATTTAATGTTTTGCAATGGATGTTTAAATAAATACTTTTGTATGTTTAAGTATTTTGAACATATGAGATATTATAATTATCTACCATTTTACAAGTTTATGGTTAGAGACTACTAGTTCTACTTTCCTGTGTCTCACCAGGGTGTTAGCCTCCCATGAAGCCACAGAACACAGGGCTGGAAAGCATCATGTCACCCAGCACTCACATCACATGTGAACAAACTGAGATCAGGAGTCATTGATTTTCTCAAGGTCCCAAGTTAATTAACGGAAAATTTAGGATAAAATCTCAGCTCTCCAGAGGACTCTACTGTGCTTATCATTCTAAGTCAGTAAGCTGAACCTCCACTCCAGGTTGATGAAACCAAGAGCACAGGATGCCCTTCCTCTCGGTTTCTAGTTACAAAGGGTCAGTACAGTGAAGCATCTTCTCTGGAGGAGCAGACCCATGTATTTCTTATTCCATCCCTACTACCTGTTGTTTTAGCTGAGTGCTTGGTGTCATTAAAAGCCTCTCTCTGAGACTCTACTCATAAAACAAGGGGTCCACATAAGGCACAGTAAAGAGTAACAACTGTGGCCCTGATAATCTCTGTTGGTCACCACTAGTTGTTCATCAGTAGTCTCATGCCAGGATTTTAAAGGGATGACACCGGCTGTCGCCCACCCCCACCCCAACTCCTAGGAGCATTCAGCTCCTAGAAAAAGGTGCTCATTCCTAGAGAACCTGCTGTTTCCATCCTTAGCTCCATGTCCCTTTGGGTGATTTGCCTTGCAGGGTGGGGCAAGCTCCTCTTTTCTTCCCAAAGGAATTGATTTCATTCACAACAAACAGCACAGTCAGTCAAACCAAATAGGACTCAAAAACAGTGCAGAGAAAGAAAAAGAACATAAAAATTGGGTGGATAGGAAAGATGATCTGAGAGGAGTTGGGGAAGGGTAAAAATATGATCAAAATATATTGTACAATTTTTAAATAAAACTTTGAAGTTTAAGTAAAGCAGTGTAGACTGTATAAGAGGGTAATGGTCAGGGATTCAAAGATGTGTAGGCTAGTAGGACAGATAGCTCTATACAAAGAGATGAACCAGGCCAGTGATTAGTAATAGAAGAGTTGGTCAACATTACAAACCAACTAGATCCAATGGAGCTGAACTCTCAACACAAAGTAGCAGAATATGCATTTTCAATTACACATGAGATGTTGCCTTGGAAAGAGTATGTAAGCTAGGCTATAAATCAGGGTATAATACATTTAAAAGGATATAAACTATGTAAAGCTTAACTCTTATCACAATGAAGTAGAGCAAATGAATACCAAGGGAAAAACTGAGAAACTTACAAAAATGTGTAATTTTAAAAACACATTACCAGAAACCAATGAGTCAAAAAAGGAATCAAATAGGCAATCAAAATGATTTTAAATGAATGAGAACATAAACACAACATATACAACCCATGGATTCCAGGGAAAGCATTGCTCAGAAGTAAATGTAGATGTTATAGCAAGAAAAAAAAATCACCTAACACAGACACACATGTCCATTAGTTTCAGGGCTCAGCTGGCATGTATTATATACCTTAAGACAATGGAAAAGAAAAAAGGAAGCAGACTAGAGAAGGAGGGAATAAAGGTCAGATCAAAGACTGAGAATCTACAAATGGAAAAGTTACAATCAATGAAACAAAAGCCTCGTCTTTGCGAGGGTCAATAAAATTGACAAACTGAGATAGTTCAATCTTTTGATCAAGCAAAAAGAAAAAACGTCTCAAACAGTCAGAATCATAGATGAAAGAGGGTCCTTAATACTGACTCTACAGAAATAAAAATTGATTACAGAGGAATGCAATCTTGAATATATCTTAGCAAATGAGATCATTTAGATGAGGCAAACAAACTGGAAACTGGAGTTACAGGAAATTGGGAAAATTGAACTCTATCTTCTGCAAGAGTAGCAGGTACTCTTAACAACTGAGACATCTCTCCAGCCTTAGATGTGTTCTTGTTTGTGACATCTACATTGTTTGATCCAGAGGAGTCTAACACTAGCTTTTGTAGCCAGCTCCTTTCATCACATAGATTTCAAATTAACACTTACTTATTCTTTTACTTTTCAACTTCTCTTACTCCTAAGTAAGAGGTTTCTTCAGCTCCTCTCTATCATATTGTATTTTATTTCTTCAAGGTATTGCCATTTCTTCATTACTTCATTTATTTTTCATGTGTTCTCCTGCCAATGTGTAGGATTCCCAAGAACAAGGAAGCTCATGTTTCCTGCTCTACCCTCAGCTCATGCCACAGTGTTGCACAACCATTCACCAAAGAAGCAGATTCTTGGCATCTCCTCCTATTCCAATTGCATATTTGACCTATCACTGAGTCTTAATGGTACTGATATACAGGTATCTTTTGGATTCATCAACTTTCCTCTATCTCTCATGTCTCTTCCCAGAATGAATTGCTACTAATCTCATAATTGGAGCATGATAATAGACTCCTATCTAAAATTCTGCTATCAGCTTTTCATCTGTTTCTGACCTTGTGGTGTTGCACACTTCTGAAAATACCTCTGCCTTCAGAGATATTGAAATATTGTCAGCCTCACAGTCAAGTTAACACAGTGCTGGAGATCACTCAAGACTATGTATTTAACCTGCTCTCCTACTGTGTACTCAGTCTGCTAAGTTTAACCTCCCTTCAAGAGAGCTGTGTAATCAACTCTACTCTGCCTTGAATTTCCCACACCATCAGCTTTTAAAAACTAATATAACGTCATAGCTTTAATCTTAATTACGTATTCTTCCGTGTTCCTGGCCCAAAATAGAGTATGTGTGTATGTGTGTGTTGTAGTGATTATAGGCAAGTACAATGAAACCACCAAACTGGGCCACTTTATGGGTAAAAAAAAGTTTACTGGGGACAAACTGCCAGGCTGTCTCATAAGAGTATAGAATGGCAGCTAGGCAGAAAAAACAATTTGATTTTATATGATGGTCATCAGAGTGGAACGGGGAGGTTCTTTGAGTTAATACAGGGTGTTCAGGTTAATCAGGAACTAGACAGATACATTTTGCCTGTGGCTGTTGACCATTGGGGGTAGAGAATGGAAATAGTGACTTTCCTAACAAACAGAAACCTGCATTGCAAGGTTTCAGAGGAATGCTGAGTTTAGGATATGTTTAACCTGTAAGAATCCTTCTGTTTACCCAGTAAGAATCTGACCCATGTTGGGACCAGGTCACCATCTTAGGACATTGTCAGCCGCACTGCCATTTTGGGACCTGCTCTGTGACATTAACTGTAATCATTTGCCGAAACCAGCCAACAGGTTGGAAACAACTTTAAACAAAATAAATATCCCACAAATATTGGAAACAATGTGTGGATATAGATTCATATATTCAGTATGTGGTTTTGAGTGCTATCCTGGGTCATTTGGGGTCAGTACAGTAACTTCTTCACTTGTAGGCCGGTAATCACAAACTAAGACATATGGAAGACTCAGAGAGTGGAGTGGATAATCCAAATTTGGGTTCACTCTTCATCAAACTAATCCAAGAGAAAGTTTCTGTTTCATTTCTTAATGTGACATTGATGCATAATGTATTAACCACTTTGTGAGTGACTGTCCTTGTGCCAAGCAACCACCGTCTTAGGAAATTCAGGTGTGTCCATTTACAAAAGAAAGTATCATCTCAGTTGGGCTTGTTAACTGTTTATACTCACTCACAGAGAGGTGGGAACAGACATGAGACCTTCACCTGAGTATCCAGGTGGTATGATAATTTGGCCTTAAGTGCACATGGTCTCAGGGGCAGGGTTAAAGTATATAGGGTGGGGAAGACTAGGGGAGGAAATTTCATCTATGTGGCTAAAAGAAAGCCCACATCCTTGTTGGGTAAATGTTTTCCAGGTAAAGTCTGTTGGGGGTGGAACCACACACATCCCTGTAAATAACCTTTTTCCTATGCTCTCTAAGGAACCCTAGCAAACTCCTTGGTTCCTCAGAGTACACTGTTGCAGAATCATGCCTTATTAGGGTCCTAGGAAAATACATATTTTTTATGTCTACCCCCCAGGGAAAGAGTCACACAAGAATGGTTGATTCTTTATTCTGTATGTAGCCATATCCCTGGAAATCACCATACAGACCAGGATGGCCTTGAATTCACAGAGATCTTACCTGTCTCTGTCTCCCAAGTGCTAAGATTAAAGGTATCACTCCAGCCAGGTAGGGTGATACTTTTAAGGATATAACCTGATCATCTGATCAGATCAGCTTCCAAATTTGTATTGTTTCGTTGCCTCCATTGCTCTTAGACAAAGATCAAAGTTGTGACCATGAACCATAAGGCCCCATATTGGATTACCATATACCTCATCAGTTTCCTCTCTCATGTCCCTATCTGGCCACTCTTAACTGCTTATGGTTTGTACCTAAATAATCAGCAGGAAAATTTCAGAGAGAAAAACAATAAGGAAAAGATAAACCAGACAAGAAACTGCATTTTCCCCAGACTTCTTGGCTCATGATATCAGGGACAGAAAGAGAGTTTAGTTACACATGTTTTCTAAACAAGTTTTTTATTTGTTTCTGATTGGAGATTATAAAATTGATTCTATAGGGTCCTCAGATACTTCTCAAAATCTCCAAGCACTACAGCTAAGCTGTTTCTCAACCAGCTTTGAGTAACTTCAACTGATCATTGGGTGATATAACTTTAGTGTTGAACAAGAGTTTTATTTTTCAAGACTTACTATTGATCATCATCCATAGGGATGGAACAAATGATGGTTTTCCCATATTTTCATCCAAATGATACCTATCCATTTGACACATTGAACACATTAGACTTTGATGAAGGTCAGGACTACTTTGATGAATATTGAAAAGCAATTTCACACTTTTGATTCATAATGAGGCTCCTTTTCAACTAGTACTTAAACATTTCTCACAACTAGTATTGGTGCTATATAATGCCTTTCGTCTTAATGAATGTCTTAGTTAGGGCTTCAATTGCTGTGAAGAGACACCATGACCACAGGAAACTTTATAAAGGAAAACATTTAATTAGGGGGGCTTACAGTTTCAGAGGTTTAGTCCATTATCATCACAATGGGAAACATGGTGGCATGCAGGTGGGCATGGTGCTGGAGAAGGATTTGAGAGTTCTATGCCTTAATCCATAGGTAATAGGAAGTGACACTGGGCATAACTTGAGCATAGGAGACCTCAAAGCCCACCCCCACAGTGATATACTTCCTCCAAAAGGCCACACCTACTCCAACAAGGCCACACCTCCTAATAGTGCCACTCTCTTTAGGGCCATTTTCTTTCAAACCACACTAATGAATGTGAACAGCTTTCTTTGTAGTTTAGTTATGTATATTATTTGCCCTGGTTAGTTTTTTGTTGTTGTTGTTGTTGCAGGGTTTTTTTTTGTCAATTTAACACAATCCAGAGTCATTTGAGAAGAGGGATTCTCACCTGAGAAAATTCCATTTCCAAGCCTGTAAGGTATTTCTTGATTAATGATTGATGTGGGAAGGCCCAGCTCAAGGTGGGTGGTGCTACCGCTAGGCAAGTGGCCCTGAACTATTTAAGAAAACAGGCCTTTTTCTTGGGAAGACTATTTATCCCAAACATTTCAGCATTCCTTAGTTCTTTATATAGGTTGAGGCATTATGAGCTTCTCCTAACTCCATGTTAGCATGTCGATTAGTATAGTTCTTGTTCATCCCCGAAAACACATATACTTAAGTAACATTATACAGACTGAGAAGATAGTATTTAGGAATATGTATATACATATATATTCATAACATGTTCATATATATATTTCTGTGTGTATGTGTGTAAAACAATGACTGAAAAAAGAGCCCATGCATTTGAAAGAGAATATATAGTAGGGCTTGGAGGGAGGAAAAGAAATAGGTAAATGATGTAACTATATTATTATATCAAAAAATAAAATAATCAATTTAAAAAAGAGAGAGAGAATAGGCAAAGCAAGTCATGAGGAACAAGCCAGTAAGTAGTTTTTCTATATGGTTTCTGCATCAGTTCCTGCCTCCAGGTTGCTGCCTTGAGTTCCTATACTGATTTGCTTCATGGTAGACTGATATGAAAGTGTAAAATAAAATAAACCATTTTCTCTATTTTCTCTCTGAACTTACTTATTATCTATCTATCTATCTATCTATCTATCTATCTATCTATCTATCTATCATCTATCTATCTATCTATCTATCTATCTATCTACTTCATGGTATTTTATCACAGAAATAGAAATCCTAACTAAAACACTATTCATATGTCTCCCATGTGTATCTAAAATCAGAAAACACTGGACTCCTGGCTTGCCACCCCTCTGTGGCCCATGCTATTCTTTGTTGGTCTTAGAAACTGCACTTAAAATCATTCTCTATGTATTTATGGCACAGACTTCAGTTAGGTATTAAGTTCTTGGGAAACTTTTTCATTACTTGTAAAAGTCTGGAGTTACTGGGGATATTTTTCTTAGCTGAAACAACTGTGAACCCTTAGCTGCTACTGATGCTATATTAAGGGAACTTCTGATAACTCATAACCCTAGTTTATATTCTGGGTTGTAGCTACATTTGTGTTGCTCATTTAGGATAAGTCCACCAAACCACCAAACCTGGCAACTTATCCTTTGTTTATGCTTTAGAAGGTATATTATGCACTTACAATATACAGTCTTATCTTTATAATATCTGTCCCAACTTATAGATTTAAATAATATCAATAACTATCCTAAGGATTTTAATGAATACCCTGTAAATCTTAATCTATCTAAATTGTCTTATAATATAAACACAAAGGCTTGGAAAGATGGCTCAGCAGGTTAGAGCTCACACTACTTTTGTGGGGGACCCAACTGCTGTTCCCAGCACTCATTTTGGGCAGCTTCCAACAGTCTGTAATTGCAGTCCAGAGGAACCAACTACCATTTCTGGTTTCCATGGGCAGTACTCATGTGTACATACTCACACAGACACACACACTTACACATAATTCAAAATAAAACAAACTTTAAACATAACATTAGTAACACATGACCAACCATAAAAATAGCTTATTTTTTCTGAGATCTTGCCACACATCAGAGGCACAGCAGTTGCTTTGGGGCTGTAAAATACAAGTTACCCTGTAAGCTCCACCTGCCCAAGGACAAAGTAACTTCCTGGAATGCTGGGAGTTGTAGTTCTTAGGAAATAACAAGCCACATTTTTTTTTCTTCTCCTAAACAAGTTTGTTTGATCCACCTGCACTGGATGTGCTTGATCACATGTGGGTGGGAACTATGTGAGCAGGAAAAACATCAGGATGCATACTTGCCCTTGATTGGACCTGATGGGAAATGCAATGAATTGTGGGTTTTACTTTTTTAAGCACTGCAAAATACAAGTGGGGGCTATCTCCTGGGAACCCAGAGATGGACTTGAGCAGAGTTCTTTTACGTGGTCAGTATTTAATTAAAGCTTGTTTCAAATTTGGCTCAAAACTGTGGAACTGGTTTTTCTCTCATGAACCTCAGGATTAACAGGCCTCTTGAGTTGAACACAATGAACTCAAGAAATAAATGCAGCCACTCTTGTTATTCTGAAATTTTTATTTCAATTTATTATTACCATCCCTAGATTTTTCAGAGCCTACCAATCTTCTAACTTTATCAGAAATATAGTTTTACTTTTCTGTCATGACTTGTTTTTAGTGAGGTCTTCCTGGCCTTAGTGATTATGGTTTCATATTTCTTATTGCATAGGTATCAAACTTTTAATAATGCCTTCTAAATTATAGTTTGGAATAAAGGTTAACTTTTCATGTTTACAGAATGTACATACTAGACGAACATTTTTTTTGTCCTTTGCTTTGTAAAAACAATGGAAAGAATATATAATTCCTAGAAATCTAGGATTACCTTATTCATCAAGGTCTATCTATATATTTAAAAGGCTGAATGATCAATACTTCAAAGAAGTGTAGACAACCAATCATGGTGCTGGTTAATTCTTACAAATCATTATTATGTCCTATGGATGATTAAGTAAGTCCCCATGTAGACTTATGTGATTACCTTAGGGCTTTTCATCATTAAATTAAACATATCTTGATCGTGGTGCAAAGTGGTATTTATACACACACTTGGCCATTGTAGAGAGGCTAGAAGGGATGTCTAAACAATTCCTTTGTTTTGCTTTTTGAGTAGAATGACAATCACCCTGCAACATCCAGGCCTCTTTACATCCCTTCTTTATTCCTCTACATTTAGACGTGAAGTATCTGTTGTTGTTTGACAAATATCTGAAAGCCATTGACTCATGCTGTTTAATTACCAAAGATCATTAATTAAACATCTGCAAGCACTGGGGGCTAGTTTTCCTTTACTTTGCCTCTGTGCAGACAAGGCTGTTCTCCCAGGTCGCTGTATTAGCAGATGCGGTTTCACCTGGTGGACTTTCAGCAAGCGTTCTGACTGGCAAACTAAGCCTCACTCTGATCAGCTTTATTGATGCCAAAGTATCTGTATCTGCTCACCATCAGTCTACTGTCCAGCTCTTATTTCTTAAAAAATTCTAAATTTAGGACAGTACTCAAAGTGTTCTGTTGATTTTCCCCCACACATGGCAGCATTACCATCTGCTTCTTTTCTTGACACTTCTTGAGATTTCCTGGCAGCTGCTACCATGGCACCTTCTACCTAGAAGACCCTACTTCCTTACATGCTCGTAGGTGGCTGTGGTTATTCTGAGCACTGAAGGAAGGGGGCACACATATACTAGCACTGAGTTCTTACATGACTCACCCTTATCAATGAACATATTGAGGCAGAGTCACTTAACTAACACACTTAAATCAAAGCCCAGGTTCATGAAGAATTAAAAGTTAAAAGGCAATCATTACTCCTGCTATTTCTTTCTGTGGTGTCATAGCAGAAGTCTCCCCATTTTTTGATTAATTCCATATGATTATTTATTAGGGAAGGATTGACATGCTATGCTGTAGGGCAGAGAACTTTCAGGAAATTGATTCTCTTGTTCCATCATATGGGTCCTAGCACATCTACCAACAGAAACATCTAGAGAGAGAGAGAGAGAGAGAGAGAGAGAGAGAGAGAGAGAGAGAGAGAGAGAGA
>CABHPH010133996.1:0-16030 GCA_902168325.1 Peromyscus nudipes | reverse complement strand
AGAGAGAGAGAGAGAGAGAGAGAGAGAGAGAGAGAGAGAGAGAGAGAATTATTTTTGACAGTTATTCTTTTCAGCTGAAATGATCACAACAGCCATGGACCCCTAACAACTGATGGCGGTAGAGGGAACTCTTCGGGACTCAATAATCTATTTTTTATTCTGCATGGTGGCTACATGGTGTTAAAATGTACTGAAATTGTACCAAGATGTACAACTTAGAGATTTTTCCACTTTACAGTAGGTATGCCAACCAAAGAGAAGCTCATGTTCAGAAACCATTCAGAAATGAGACAAAGTACCTTAAGTAGTATGGTAACTTTAAATTGAAATTCAAATGCACCTTGGAATATCTTGACTTACAGAAACAGTGGAGCTTTCACATATTTTGGATCCATTTATCCCCCACACTGGAGTGGAATGACATTGTTGGGAAATCTTACATTCTTGCATTCTTGCAGCATTTATAACTTCTGACCTGTTGTCATATGAATTTTCTATTACACATGTGAACACTTAGCATTTGATGACATATTAAAAGTAATCACAAATGGTGGCAAATTATTTGATACTTCCTATAGTAGTTTGGTTTTTAATGCTGTTATAAAGCACAAAGGTAGAAAGTAACCTGGGGAGGAAAGTTTTTTGTTTTGGGGGGTCTTTTTTCCTTTCTCTCTCTCTCTCTCTCTCTCTCTCTCCTTACACATTATGATCATTGGGGGATGGGGGAGCCAAGGCAGGAACCCAAGCAGGCCAGCAACCTGGAGGCAGAAGCCTGAACAGAGACCATGGAGGAATGCTACTTACTCAGCTTGCTTTCTTATACAATCCAGGACCAACTGCCCAAGAGTAGCACTGCCCAAAGTGGCCATCAATAATTTTTTTTTAATGACCCACAGACTTTCCAATAGGCCAATTTGATAGAGGTATTTTCTCAGTTGAGGTTCATTCTGTGTAGCATATATCAAGTTGACAAAATCTAACCAGCACACCCCCAAAAATATTTGTCAAAAACGATAATCTAGAGTTGGGCAGACAGGTCAGTGGGTAAAGGTAATTATTGCTAAGCCTTAAGACCTGTGCTTCTGCAGACAATCATTATGTTTGTTTTGCAATCTGCTGCAGCATGCTGGAAAGCAAAGCAGGCTACCATGGGAGCCTCCTAGGTCCCGGGGTTCCAGACCTGGATTCTAGAGACTTGATTGTAATGGATGGGAAATAGGAATTATCAAGCTTTCATCAAAATCCCCACTGTCAGAACCTTATACACTATCTAGTCCTATATCTGTTACCTTTTAATTTATTAGTCTACATTTGTAATCCTTCATGGTTGAGACTGAGCCCCACAGGAAGAATATATAAATGAAAAACTTGTTCAGATCAATCACATGGACATTTCTCAGAGTAAAACTTAAAACATCATTTTTTTTTCCTAGCCTGCTTTCCTTTCTGCCCCCATGAGATTAAACCCATGCTCCATACTTGGTTACTGGCTCATTATTTTGAGGAGAAGCAAGAAGATATGTAGCAATGTGCTGTTTTGTATTTTTAAAATATAATGGGCAGTAGAGCACAAAATGTGCTAGGAAGGAAACAAGGACATACCCAGCTGCCTATAATACAAACTCAACTTGACCTCGTTTAAGGAAGCAAATGACAAAGCCACACAAAGAGACATAATGGCTTTATCAACAGGGAAAGCAGGGATGCTGTTTATATAAATGTCCAGGACCCAGAATACTCCACTAGTTTGCCTCATAGCATGTGCACTGAGAACCCTGCACACATGCTTCTTCCCATGGGCACAATTTGTTTTCTAGCATTTTTTTAGTGTAGTTTCATCATTTACACAGATAACGCTGATATTTTTACACAGTTCTATAAAGAACTCAGAATTGTTCAAGGTTGAAATTATAAAAGAAGACCACTTTGCTTATTAGGTAATACCCACTTTTCATCGAGATTATCGTATTAATAACTACATTTCCTAGACTGTTATACTTTAAATGCACATGTAAATACTCTTAAAATTTAGAGAAATATGAAGTGATATTTATTTCTCATGACTCTCTGATACAAACAAACTAACTTTTACCAATATAAAATTTAGAAAACGTTTTGCCACCTTCGTGTGTTCCTAGGCTGTATGTATTTTTTTGCTGTGACAATTGTTATTTTTACTCCCTACCCTGTTTTCATCAAGCTGTTATTCTTATAACTGAGTAAAATCTTTGAATATTTTAGTATTCAATTTACATGTCTATATGAATATGTTTGACACTGCTGGTTACTTACTGTTCAATTCTGGTGGCAGTGAAAGTTTTTGCTGATACGTATTTTTTTAATTTTAATACAATTTTGATTTATCAATGAAATTTTGTGGCTTATAATTTTGTTTTGCAGGGTGCTTTTCTTACCTGTAGGCATAAGATTATGTCTCTTCATTAAGAAGTTTATAACTAGCCTGCTTTAGATCTTTGCTGCAATATGAATCTCTGTGTATGACTGAAATCAAATGCTTATCAATGTTCTTAATAACGTGTTTAAACAGCCAGTATGTTCTCTATTAGTTTAAAAGAGTTATAATTATTGAGCACTGATTTTCATGATAGGTAAGTGTTAAAACTACATGTCAAGTAATTATTTTCTTGTAGAACAAATTATTTGACAGTTTTCACTGAAATAACTTGTTAGTTTCTACACTCAGCTGTCACAGGAAAATGGGAACTTGCCCTTCCTTCAAGCACAGCTACAAAACTCAACAAAATACTTAGAAGAGTAGTTTTTGAGACTTTCAAGACAAGAGAGAAGAAAAAGGTCACTAAAGAGCAATAAGTAAAAAAGATTAGTTCTACAACATCACAGCTTATTGCCTGGCTATTCCAAGCCACAGAGGAGGAATACCAACTTGGGCTGGCAGACGTTCTCAGAAAAAAGATGGAGCAGGGGTCCTAGAAATTCACAACAGCTTTTCATGGCCCTGTAACCATGCTGCCTTGGCTCTGCTTAACCAACCTCAACATGAGAACTCCTCCCAAACAGTGTAACTATATCACAGGACAAGAACAATGTGACAACACAAAGTACTACTCTGGTGGGAAATATGGAGAACTGTGACATCATACTTCAATATTGTAATGGCATAATGCAGAACTGTTATGATAGAATGAGGCACTGTAATATCACAATGAAGCATGGTGATGCTATAATCCAGCTTTGTGTTGGCACAATCAACATCATAATAAAATGGTATAGCGCTGTGCCAGCATGATGTGGAGTTGTGATATCACAGAGGAGCACTATGCTGTTGCAGCATAGCTTGTGTTGGTGAAATAGAGTATTGCAACATCATATTGTAACATTATTATGACACAATAAAGCCATATGATGTCACAGTTCAGTATTTCAATATCACAATACAGCATCGTGACGACACAGTAGAACAATGTGATGTTGCAGTGTAGCTTGCTGTGTTAAAAATAGAGCATTCTGATGGCACAATACAATGCTGTGGTAATATAATAAGGCATGGTGATGTCAGAGTTGAGCATTTTGATGGCAATGGAATATTTGTGGCACAAAACATACTATTGGGCTAGTGTAATGGAGGAGTATCATATCACAGGATATTATTGTGATGTGAAAATGCAGCACTGTGATAATATTGTGGAACACTTTGATGGCAAAAATGGAGAATTGAGGTGACACATTATAGTGGTAACTCAGTGGACAATTCTGATGAAACAATGGATCAGTGTGATGGTAAAATGGAGCCTTATCAAAACAATGCAGCATTATGATGAAACAACATTGTGACATCACAGTTTAGCACCATGATGACACGAGGGGGAATTGCAGTGTCACATTGTAGCTTTGTGACATGTAGTTTGTTACGGTAAAATAGAGCATTGTTAGGGCACAGTACAAATTGTTTTGGCCCAGTGAAATACTATGATGCCATAGTTCAGCATTTGGAGCAAAATAAGAATGCTGAGATGGCACAATACATAAATGCGGTGCAAGACAATATTGTTGTGAGCCTGGAGCACTGTGATGAAGCAATGGAACATCATGATGTCATAATGTACTACTGTGATATCATCATGGAGCATTGTTGTGACACATCATAGTGTTGTGATATCACAGTCCAACATTGTAATGGCACAATACATCTTGTGGTGATAAAATAAACCATTGTGACAGAATGAACCACTATTATTATACAATTATTATTATACAATGAAATATCCTGATACCACAGTTCAGCACCGTGATGACACAATGTACTATTGTAATGAAACAATGAAGCACTGTCATGAAACGACTGAGCACTGTGAGGCAAAATTCCAGATTTTTTTTTGTCACAACAAACCATTATGAGTAAATAATGTTGTGTTTTGGTGTCACAATCCAGCAGTGTGATGATACAGTGGAGTGTTACAAAGATACAATACAGCATTGTGATGTGACAATGAAGATTGTGATGCTGAATGGAACATTTGGTGGTGCAATGGGTTACTGTGATGTCATTACTTGGCATTGTATTGCACAGTAAAGTACTAGGATTGTAGCCAAAGTTTTCCACGGCCCTGCAGCCACTTGGACCCAAGTAAACACACAGAGGCTTATATTAATTAAAACTGCTCGGCCATTAGCTCAGGCCTACCACTGACTAGCTTTTACATATAAACTAACCCATAATTCTTATTTATGTTTAGCCACGTGGCTTGGTACCTTTTCTCAGTTCTGCCTTCACATCTTGCTTCCTCTGTGTCTGGCTGGCGACTCCTGACTCAGCCTTCCTGTTCCCAGAATTCTCCTCCCTGCTTATTCCACCTATACTGTACTTCCTACCTGGCTACTAGCCAGTCAGCATTTTATTTATCAACCAAATCAGAGCAACACACATTCACAACATACAGAGTGATATCCACAGCACTATGATGCTACAATGTATCGTCATCACAATGATGACATGATGCAGCAGGTAATGACAATAAAGCATTTGATGGCACAATGAAGTATTGTTATGGGACAAGGAGCATTGCAATGATATATTCTTCTGTTTAAATGGTACAATGAAGCACTCTGATTACACAATGGGTGCTGTGATGGCACAAAGCAAGCTTCTAAGGGCATAATACAGGATTATGAGGTTGTAAGTCAACATCATCGTGGAACAATGTGATGTCATCATGGAATATCGTAATGGCATAAAGGAACCTTGTGAGCACACAGTGTAGCATTCTTATGGCACAATGATCTTTGTTCGTTGGATGCAGACTATTGTGTTGCCTGTAGCCCTAGTTTCTTTGGGATTTTTATCATAAAAATGTATTGGATGCAAAAGACCTGTGCAAGCTCAAGCAAGACAAAAATCTCAGCATAAAGGTGGAAAGGTGAACACAAAATCCCACCATGGGCCGAGGAGTTATCGGTATTTGATAGCTGTTGGGAGAGAGAGGGAGACCTATCGATGTGACTGTGGGAGGTGGACCACATGCCAGAGCAGACCCTACTCTCAAAGACCAGTTAGACAACGCAAACTGGACATGATGAATAGATAAAAGAAGTAAAAAAAAAGAAGTGGATGGGTGCTAGAGAGGGAATGTGGAGAGGGTGGGTATTTGAGGAGTTGGGGAGGAGGGTGAATATGATCAAAATATACTGTATGAAATTCTCAAAGAATAAATACAAATATTTTTAAAGATGCATTAACTTTTAAAAAGAACAAGAAAGTTTATAGTTAAGACAAAATGTCAAGGGCCTAAGAAGATATAATTCACACTGTCTGGCAGTCTATGAGAAAAGCAGATAAAACACACACACACACACACACACACACACACACACACACCAGAAAACTGCAGCCTGAAAACAGGAGAAAAATCAGTCAGCACCATTGGTCTAGAACTAAATACATTTCATCATTAACAACACTGATAAAAACATTTCTTATAGTTACATTTCACAAAACTAAAGGAAAGATTGAACATGGTGGCCAGAGATATAGAAACACAAAAAGGATCTCACTCCTAAACTGAATATTAAAATGAGAAATGAAAACTACTCCAGATGGGGTTGATAGCTGATTAAACAATATAACAAAAGATATTGAACTTGAAGATATAGCCTGAGAAGCTATAAGGTATGAAACAGAGTGGACAGAAACTAAAACTATTACTGAAGTAAAATGGTAAGCTATGGAGCCACTTCAATCAAGTCAGCTAATTAGACAACAGAAGTCAAGGGAAGAAATTGTGAATAAAATTTTACAGTACCTAGAAAAGTATTATGCAAAGTTCAGCAAACTGAAAGGCCACAGAAGACACAGTTTAAAAAGGTCAACAAACTATACTGTGATTAACTCTAAAAATCAGTGCTAAAGACAAAATCCAGAGAAGAAAGGACACACTCCATAATATGAAGAATACGGATAAGAATGACATCAGATTTCTCACCAGAAGCAACACAAACGCAAAGGCTTTGCAACAAAATATTATAGAAAAATAATATTATTAGAATCCCATCAGGGACACCAAAGGTCAGAAAAAAAAGACTACAAAGAACATGAAATTTGGGAATGATGGTATGTTATTGTTTTGGCTGTAGTGAGATGAAACATGTATGACAAAACTGATTCATCTGTGAACTACCTACGTGCTACTCATTACATGCTGATTATACTTCAATAAAACCATTAATTCTTTAGATAAAAATTGTTTTGGGAATTTTTTTTTTTTTTTGGTTTTTCGAGACAGGGTTTCTCTGTGTAGCTTTGCGCCTTTCCTGGAGCTCACTTGGTAGCCCAGGCTGGCCTTGAACTCACAGAGATCTGCCTGCCTCTGCCTCCCGAGTGCTGGGATTAAAGGCGTGCGCCACCAACGCCCGGCCTGTTTTGGGAATTCTTGCATGTTTTTCTCTTGTACATTTTAGAGTCACATTGTCATACATCATTGTAACCCCTACTAGAGTTTAATCTTGAATTCCATTGATCTGCAGTAAAATGTAGAAGGAACTGGTATTTTGTGACTTTAACTTTGTTCTCTGTGTGCCTTGATTACATCTGAGCAAGTCTAATTGTGTACGATTGTGGTCTTACCATTATCTATGTCTTTAATCTTTGAATTTTGTGTCTACACCTTAAATTTCAAAAGTGCCCCCAGCTAATAGTACTAAGTCTAGAGGAAAATTGGAATCACCCTTTCCCTAAAAAAAAAAAAAAAAAAAAAAAAAAACAGCCAAGTTCCAATAACATCTAGTTACTATGCAATAATGTCTATTCAAAGCTTAGGATCTCCGGGTGACCAGATTTGGCAAAGTCTTCTCAGAACCTTAACTCACACAAACACAGATGAGGGACTGTGTGCTCTTCATTTAGAAGTAGAAGCAACAGTAATGGCGAGAGCAGTTTTCATCCCAGACCTCGTATTCTTTCCAGATGGGCAGAAGCTGCATTATTTCCCCATGCCAAGCGTAGCCTAAGCTTTTTCTTCTGCCTCACTAGGTGCTAAGGGATTAGCCCACTATAGGATATCTCCCTCCTCCTTGCTGCCTTCAATGTATAGTACTTGTAAAGTATGTTAGGAAGATTTCCACATTGGTGACTATTAACTCAGCAAGCCAGCGGTTGCCCATGTGGGACTTTATGGCTTAAAGTTAACAGAGGTGTTACACAATCTGAAAGAGGCTTCTGGATCCTGGATTTTACTTGACAACCCAACTTCCATAAAGCTCCAAACAGCTGACTCTTACTGATTCAATTAGCCAGTAATTAAGGTCACAATTTTTATCAGTAAAACCACTAAGTTGAGGCGGTCTCTGAGAACTTCCTCTTCTTAAACAGCTGCCGAATTTTACCCTGTCCTTGGTTTTCAACTGAAAAGCCTATAGTGGTATTTTATTTGTATTGAAATGTGATTTTATTTGTATGTTAATAAATAAAGTTGCCTAGGGGTCAGAGCTATTAGCAAGCCATAGGGAAAGCTGGTTGTGGTGGTGCATGCCGGTAAGATTTCCTGAAAGAGGCTCACGCCTTTAATCCCAGCACTTGGTAGGCAGAGCTAGGTAGGTCTCTGTGTGTTCAAGGATACAGCCAGCATTGGAGACACACGCTCCAATGTGTGTCTGGAGGTCTGTACAGACAGGCAGTGATGAGACGGTCATGTGGTTGGGTTTACAACCAATGAGAAGGCAGAACAGGAAGTCTTTATAAGACAACCGCACAGGAAGTAGCTCCCCTTTTCAGAGAGGTCTCTTGGTGGAAGAGGCTAGCTGGCAGCAGGCGGGTAAGGCTCTTAGCTCTGACCTCTTGGGCTTTTATCTTTACATTGGCTCTGTGTTTCTTATTTAATAAGATGGTTGGTTACATCTACAAAAGCCTATGTTGGTTTTTCCAAATAACCACAAAAAAAATCATAAGCAAGAATAGTGGAGGACTTGTCTGCCATTTACCTTCAATTTTCATCCCAGTTTTAAGAAAAACAGACTTTAATGGAAGGAATTATGCTGGCCTTGCTTGAGGATCTCAAAGCACTTAGTATTTGAAGAGTCCTGGAGGATCCAGCGCCCTGGCTCCCTGTCTCATGACTCCAAGTCCTCCCAATCCCGTCCCTAGTTCTCATTCTTTTCCACTTAAGGTTGCTTATCTTCATTTCAAATGGAGACTTCAAGTCAATCTACAATGGGGAATTTAAGTTTTCCAACCTTGCAGTCTATAACTATCTACTTTCCACCAGTCACTGTTTTTTTTTTTACATTATATTATTTTCTATATGCCCTTAGATAGTCCAATTTAGATTGAATTTTAGCCCTTCCCATTTGTATGTCTGAAAGTTAAAAGAGACAATAAATATAATCTACCATGTGATGTTTCTCCACCAAGCTCATAAATTCCTATGGTGGTTGATATGCTGTCTATTTAGGTGAATATACATTTTAATATCTTCTCTATACAATATTATTGTGGTAATCATTCTATCAATGACAGTGGAAAGAGAAATGCAAATACCTGTATTTAGAGACGTATTAAGCGAGTTATTAGCATATGTACATGGAGTATCCACAGGCAGGGCAGGCTTTAAGAATCCAGACTCAGATGAGATCATCAGAACCATTTTATTTTCTATTATTGGAAGACACAGGTCCAGATTATGGGAAGGGAAATTTGCAGTCTTAGCTTTACATGACCCAAGCTCACTGATCTCCAAATATAGTGTCATCTAGTATTTAAACACTAAAATCCTCCACAGAAAAATCAGCGGACTTCTTTTGTAACATTTGGACATTTGGCTTCTTGATCTGACCCAGTTCAATAACCATAACCATGTTTGTGGAATATAGTTGGCAGCTTTGTCATGAAGGGCAATTTTCAAAGGAAGCTTTGCAAAGTTAACAAGAAACGTGTAGAAAAAAATCTTTAGCAGATGAAACCGTAAATGCCTATGATCAGAAAGAAAGGGCTTTGAAAGTAACCAAATCAATGTTTGACATTGTCTGATGCAGGTCAGTTATTACTTTTGTGTTTACCACACTGACAATGTCCTTCCTCACCTCCTATATTTGATAGGAAAACCATCAGATAAATTCAAGTCAACACTTGTTCAAACATCAAAGCTTCTCCCCTTATCTCTTCCTGTCTTTGCTTATAGGACAATCACGCTTAAAATATTAATAACTCAGCACAATGTTGATGCATTATTTGTTGAACTCTATTCTAGGGACTTAGCATGTGTTAATTCACTCAATCCTTTCAAGAACCCTAGGATGTAATTCCTAATTTTCTCTTTTAAAAGACTTAAAAAAAATGAGGCAAAGAGATTGGAAAACTTCCCATGGTCAAGAGATATAACAGCAAATCTGGGGTATAGCCTCAGACATACAGATTGATATTGTGTGGGTTTTGCTGTCTTTATGCTGCTCTTCTTTTCAAACAACCCATCAGAAATATGAATATGACAGAAAATATAACTTTGAAAAAGGAGCCTTGTAAATTTTCTTAATAATAAAAAACTTAATGTCTATTTTGGGGTGCGTTTGAAAAAAGGATTTTAATTCCTTTAAAAATTTCCATTAGTCTATTTGTCTTCAGTGGGACAATGTCTCTTATCTGACAGCCATACTTCAGATATTGTTCATTTCCCTCTTTCACTCTCTCGAGCTTTATCAACTTGGATGCAATTAATCCTTTGAAAGCATTCAAAGTGCTGCTTAAAACTTCCTTAGGCACAGGCAGAAACTGTTTTCCATAACTACTTACTGGAGAAGAGAGTTCTTGAGGAGGTAAATGTCCATTTGCTGATGTTTTAGAGGCACAATCATTTGGGGGTCCCATGCTTGAGGCCAAGTGGTAGGCACTTCCTTACTTCCAATACTCACCACAGGCAGAGGCATGGTGCTGGCATCTCTGTCTCAGTAGGAAGAAGCTGTTCCACTGGGAGTCAGTTCTATCTGTTCAATAGACATCAAAGGGATTCTCGGGCAGTCAGTCCTTTATCTCGCCACAAGACAAATTCTTTTAGTTCTACTCAAGTCATCCAAAGGGATTCCTGAAACAGAAAGCGATTTACTGCTGAATTAAGCAAGGCTGTAAATTCAAAGAGCAGACTTTACCATAAAGGTTTATGGGCTTTCAAATCAATGTAAACAATTTACTTCAAAGACCTCTGCCTGGATTGCAATTTAAGGCTGAAATAGGTTTCAATGCTATCTTGTAAGGTTAAATAAAATTGCCATATCCATAAACCATCCATTCACATATTTCTGATTATTGCAGCTATTTGACAGCTTTTGAGAGTCACCAAAACATGTAGTTTAGGGTCTAAGGACAAGACCAACAGAAATTTCATTGATTTGAAAGAAGGAACAGGGACAATAGAGAGGTTTATAAATAATCTAATTAGCTGAGCTACACATTTTACAGATGCACCCTCTGGACTTTGCATTCTTTTTTTTTTTCAGTTGAAAATAAATTTCCATACAATATATTCTGATGACTGTGCTTTCTCTTCCAACTTCTCCCAGGTCCTCCCCACACCCCACCTACCAAAATCCATACCCTCTCATTCTCTCTCTCATTAGAAAATTAACAGATATCTTAACAAAAAGAAAATAGATAAAATAAAAACAAATCAGAATAGAATAAAACAAACAAATGGGAAAAAAAGAGCCAAACAGAAAGCATAGGAAACATATAGAGATGCAGAAGCACACACATTCACACATTTAGAAATCAGATAAAACACCATAATATATAATCAAAAGACCATAATATATAAGCAAAAGGTAGGTAGGGTTTAAAAAATGCCTAGACAAAGCATTATGAGATTAAAAACAAAACCCTCCAAAAATATCATAGAGTTCATTTTGTGTTAGCCATCAACTGATGGGCATGGGGCCTACCCTCAAGTGTGGTTTGTATACCTTGAGACTACCTTAGAGAAAAACTAATTTTTCCCTTACCAGCAGTGATCAATTGGAGATAGCTTCGAGGATAGGGATGGGGGCTTGTGCCCACTTCCTCTCTCAGCATTGGGACCCCATCTGGCTTAGACTTATGCAGACCCTGCTCATTTGACCACAGTGTCTGTCAGTTGATGTGTGCATCAACATTTTTGTGTCCAGCAAGGCTTCTTTCCTTGATGTCTTCCATCCCCACTGACTCATAATCTTTCTGCCTTCTCTTCTACAGGGTTACCTGATCCCTGAAGGGAGGAATTTGATGGAGAACTCCCATTTAGGACAGTGTATTCCAAGGTTTCTCACTCTCCACACCTTGCCCAGTTGTGGGTCTCTACATTTGTTCCCATCTACTTCAGAAGGAAGCTCCTCAGATGATGGTTGAGCAAGACACTTATCTATGAATACAACAGAATGTCTTTAGGAATCTTTATTGGCTATGTACCTTTAGTAGAACAGCAGTATTTGGTTTTCCTTAGGTCCCTGGACTATCTGGTCCCAGGTTCTTTGCCACAAGAGCAGTGTCAAGGATGGGTTGAGCTCATGGAATGGACCTTAAATCCAATTTAATTGGTTAGTTACTCTAACAACTTTTGTGCCACTATTGCATCAAAATGTTTTACAGGCAAGTCACCACTGTACACTGGAGGGTGTCCAACTGGGTTGGTGTTTACCTTTTCCCTTTGATAGCAGGCAGAGTATCTTTTAGTACTATGGACATTAGTTAGTAAGGGCAAAAGCTCCAGGCAGGAACCTGCTTGAGATCTCTGCTGTAGGATAATGCTCTCATACACCGGTTTAATAAAACGCTGATTGGCCAGTAGCCAGACAGGAAGTATAGGCGGGATAAGCAGACAAGGAGAATTCTGGGAAGAGGAAGACTGAGTCGAGAGATGCCAGCCCATCGTCCAGGGAGCAGCATGTAATGGCACACAGGTAAAACCACAGAGTACTTGGCAACATAGAGATTAACCAAAATGGGCTGGGTTTAAGTGTAACAGCTAGTCAGTAGTAAGCCTGACCTAATGGCTGAGCAGTTTTAATTAATATAAGCACCTGTGTGTTTACTTGGGGGATGCAAGTGGGAGAGATTTGGCCCTCTGCATGGTGAAACAATTGTGTAGCTTGATTTGCTTGGGGTCCCCCTGGCGGTAGAATCAGAATCTATCTGTGGTGCATGAGGGTGCTTTTTGGAGCCCACTACCTACGATGGGACACCTTGTGCAGCCTTGAGGCAGGGGAAAGGGCTTGGACTTGCCTCTACTGGATGTTCCTCCTCCTGGGAGGCCTTGCCTTCTTGTGTGTGTGGGGGGGAATGGGAGATTGGTTGGGGAGAAAGGCTTGGAGGGTGGGAGGAGGGAAGAGAGGGATCTCTGATTGGTGTGTAAAATGAAAAAAAAATTTCTTAAAAATAATGAAAAAAATGATGATCTTAGCTGGGTAGCAGTGGCACACACCTTTAATCCCAGCATTCAGGAGGCAGAGCCTCCACCCCTGAGCTATATTCCCAGTCTTGAAGTGATAAAGTAGTTAATTTTTCAACAGAGTTTAATTTTCACATTTCAGATTAAATTTTCATTCCACAATGGAATTATATAAATATGGCATTTGTGTGTAGCAATAGGACAATGGAAATAGCTTGACTAACCTGTGGGTTAGCCTTTGATTCACACTTCATAGTTCTGCAAGAATTTGTTTAGCTACAAACACACCATAATGATATTTGTCATTTTGAGGACACATTTAAAACAATAGTAAAAGCAAAGATCTTTTAAACGATTACTAGCAAAAATGTTATGAAGCCTGAGGAAACATTCTGGAAAGACAGAATACATAGTTTTCCTCATATACTTGAGTCATAAGTTCACGAATGTGTATTCATTGTTGATTGACAAATACATTCTAACATTCTGATGTGGCATGATGTCATATATAAAGCCTTGTAAAAATAATGATTCTGTAGTTAAAAATTAATAGTCTAAGTCTAGTTTGGAACCAACAAGCTGTCTCTCTGAAACATATCAGCCTGACAGCCACTGTGGAAATTACTTTTGTTCTAAATTCTGTCTTAGCATGTGAACGTGATGCTTCCATAAACAGTCGCCTGTAAATATTCATCAATAATGTATATTATATTCATTCTAATTACAAACCTGCATTCTTTATTTTTCTATAAAAAATGTTGACTGTCCACCTTAAGAATGTGAGAACTGAACTTCTATAACTGGCCAGTGTGACGTGCTGATTAAATATGTGTGAAGAAAATAGTTCAATTACTATGCCACTGACCTATTTCTTCTCATCCTATTTTCTTGCATTTGTGAGTTAGTGTTTGTGTGTATAGAGGTGCACAAGTGTGCATATGCACATGGAGGTAAGGGGTGGATGTCAGGTATTAATATCTGAAACAGGAGCTCTCACTGAAGGACTGTTAGAAGGATGTAGGTAGACAAGGAAAGTAAATCTAGGATCCCTGAGATGACATCTTCTTGTTCCTGGAAGATATTGTGAGGAGAAGTGATGGGAAGGCATGGGAGTGGCTATCTAAGCAGGAACAACAGGAGAAATGGAGGACCCAGGGGCCCATAAAACATTCAACCCAGAATCCTTTTTATGGACTCCCAGCCTTAGGGCCTTCCCATCCCAAAGGGATAAAGTTATTAATTTTGCATTTTCTAATGACTTAGTCTTTCCAGACATTCCATTTTTTGCCCCAGAGAACAAGCTCTTTGATTCCTTAGTTTTTCAACATACTCCTTTATTTCTTGGGGGCTCTCATCCAAGATTTGAGAAGATCTTTACTCAAGGTCATATTCCTGACTGTAAATCCTGGAGAAGAACTCAGAAGCGGCCTTGAACATCAGTAACTCCAGGGCCTCTTCCAAAAGAGAAACCCCGCCGCCACCACTACTAGCATGGTGGGAACTCCGAATTAGCCCCCCACCTCCACCAGGAGTAAGATTAGTAGGTGATCTGGAACCTTGATTTTGAGCCTCATATGGCTGAACATAGGGTTCTCCATGGAGAACCAGAGTGGAGTCTTGTGCAACCACTTCTAAGGCAAGAGACACTACAAACCAAACTCCCCTAAAACAGCTCATCTTCCAGGAGAGGAAAGGTGAGAGAGGGCAAATTCCTCATTCTGTGCACTTGGAAAAGGTCTGTGGGCATGCCATCCCTCTGCTCAATCAATTTTCTACATCATGCCCAGCTCTTGGGTCCTTGAACAATAAATAGCTAAGTGTAGGCAGCTGTGGGAAGGAAAGACTTGCTTAATGTTTTCTAGTGTTTCTTGAGCTATTGAGCATGTTCAAAAAACTTGAAGTTGTCCTGAGTATTACCAAGAGTATTTTGTTTGAAGTGGGAGGTACCTGAAATTCAAAGGGAGGCAGCTATAATTGAGCAACAAGGAGGAAGTTCTGTTTTGTGTAGGAAAGATTAGTTGGATACTGGCATGTGCATGCGTGCACATACACACACAGAAAGACAGAAAGACAGAGACAGAGAGACAGACAGAGAGAGATTGAGTGCCAAGGTATTTTATCTCTTTGTCTGGAACCCACTTGGCTAATTCTGGGTTGACAGAACAAATGCCCTCCTCCACACACATGCCCCTTCCTGTAGGCCAGGCTCCCCTGTGTCCTTTTGTGTGTTCAAAATTCTCTGCTGGCTTTGCAAGATATACTGAGCTGTAGAGGTACCCAGGCTGAGGGTGGAGTCCAGCAGATGGTGGTAGGTGCATTGAGCTTGGGACCACAGGTGGGGCTCAGCAGTAGAAGACTTGCTTAAGTTTGCATGACACCCTGGGTTTCTTCCCCAGCAGTGCAAACATCCAAGCATCCATTCACAGAGAGGGCATATTGATTTAATGGTGTCTTAAGAGTTTTCCCCACCATGTGCCTCTAGCCCTAATATTGTTATACTTGAGAAATTCATGTGAATTTGCAACAGCCCAGGTATAGGCAGGTTCTAGACAAGCTGCTGCCAGCAACAGCAAGAGGCAAAGAAGGGTCAGCTTGCTTGGTTTGGGGCTTGAGATAAGGGCTCCACTGCTCTTAATGTCTGATATTTCTGCCTGGCATCTATCTCCGAGACTTCTTTTCCTCTAATTGAGATACGATAGTCTCTCCTTCTTTGTGGCCTGCTTTTCTCCTTTCCCCACTGAGCCCTGGGCAGCCCCTCTTTGGTTTTTATTTCCCAGCTGCTGTGATGCAAACAGGCTCAGGAAAGTGAGTATTTCATATTCCCTGGATTACAGGAACATGTGGTAAATTATGCACCCAGAGTGCTTATTATGCTTGCTTATGGTTTATAAAGTTAAGAAAAAAAAGTTCAAAGGAAACATTTACTCTAGAGGTTTATGTTGATCAGTTAGATTTTACAAAGACAAGCTAAGAATGGGAATTCATTAAGGTCTCAAGTCTATTAAATAGTCACAATAAGGACAAATAACCTGAACATGCTCCCCCTTCTATCATGGTCACTAATTAGGAAGGAGAAGGTGCAGGTACCCATGCCCACATCAGTAAAGAAGCTACTAAATCTCCAAAGAATACTCTAGAGAGGAAGACAAAGT
>CABHPH010133995.1:617-30487 GCA_902168325.1 Peromyscus nudipes | reverse complement strand
CCAGCACATTTCCTATCAATAATTTATCAATCTCATCATTACCTTGTGCTAGAGGGACTTAGGGCCTAACTGGGAGATGTAGGCCAGAAGTGCTGAGTCTTGAAAGGAGGAAAAGTTTCCTGATCAACCAAGATAGGAGATACAAAGTTGGATGTTGCTGTGACCATATATTGACCCACTCCTGCGACCCTGCTCACCTCCATATCTGACTCATGCTCCCTGATATCACGAGCCTTGGCAAATCAGTTCTCCCTTAATTGATATCTCTCAGATATTCTGATACAGCAACAAGAAAAGTAATATAAACCATTCGCATTCATCCATTCAATCAATCAGTCAAACAAAAAGCATTTATTCAGCATTTCCTGTCCCAAAAACATATTTGTGAATTTTATTCATACTAGAGGAAAGTCTATTCTTCATACAAATTAATTAATATGATTAGAATCTATAATCTTCTTTGGAATGGCTTTAGTCCACTTCATAAAAATTCTTCTTTTGCAAATTTTATTGAATTGCAATGAAAAGTAGAAAAGTAGAGTTGATAGAAGATTATAAATATACTAGCAACATAGTCACTAAGAACAATATAGTCTTTTAAATCAATAATTCTGAAATAGTAGGGCCATTTCTGAAAAAAAGAAAAAATACTTTACAAAACCAAATCCCAAAGCTAAAAATGCAAAAATTTCTGAAGGAAAGCCCAGAAAAAATTCTAAATGATTTTGGAATTATCAATTATTTTTTAGATCCAACAGCAAAAACCCATAAAATAAACAGCTAATAACCTATCCTTCATTAATATTTAAACTTTCTGTTTTGTGAAAGACACTATTAAAATAAAAAGATCAACCAAAGTCAGGGGGAAAATATCTATAAGAAACATATCTGAAAAAAAACATACTATTTGTTCAAATATTTAAAGACCTATTAATGCTCAGCAAAAAAAAATTAAATATGCTGGACCAATGCTTGAGTAGATACCTAACCAAAGTTATACAGCATGTGAACAAACGTACACGTGAAAATGGTCAGCATCATGTGCCAATAATAGTTGGCAATTTCAAACAGCAGTGTGACATCAGCAAATATTTGAATGACCCAAATATACAACAATACAATAGCAGCAAATTCTAGTGAAAATATAGGGCATTTATTATTGTCAATAATGAAAAATAATACATCCTTATTTGATACAGTGGAACAGTTTCTTCAATAGCTTAATACTAATTTAATTTGTGACCTACCAGTCATGCTCCTTTAATTTAATTAAATGCATTAAAATTAAGGTTCCTCAAAAATATAGGTATTATTAATAAATAAATAACATGTGCAGCAACCAAGATGTCCTTCAGTGGATGTGTAAATTGTTCCATATTCAAAAAAAAAAAAAAACTTGGCCGGGCGGTGGTGGCGCACACCTTTAATCCCAGCACTCGGGAGGCAGAGCCAGGTGAATCTCTGTGAGTTCGAGGCCAGCCTGGGCTACCAAGTGAGTTCCAGGAAAGGCGCAAAGCTACACAGAGAAACCCTGTCTCAAAAAAAAAAAAAAAAAAATTGTCCCATATTCAGTTAATTAAATATTATTTTGCATTAAGAAGAAGTGAGTTATCCAGTCACAAAAAGACATGGAGGAAATGTAAATGTGTATTCCTCAACAAAAGAAGCCAGCCTAAAGGGCTGCATGAGTGCCATTCTCACTAGATGACATTTTTAGGAAAACAAAATTCTTATAACAGAACATGACTCGTGGCTTCCAAGAATAAATCAGTGAAGTAAAGTAGATTTTCATGGCAGTAAAATTATTCCATGGGATATTATAATAACGAATGCATGCCATTCCATATTTGATAAAGCCCATAGAATATGTAACACTAAGCATCAGCCATATGCAAGTCTTAAACTTCGAGTGATAACATTACTTCAGTGGAGGAAGGCTCCACTCTGGTGGGTGATGCTGATGATGGGGGGGGGCAGTGTGTGTGGGAGGGAGGCCAGGGGCATATGGAAATTGTGGGGGCTTCTGCTGTGTGCTGCTGTCAACTTAAAACTTTAAAATTCTAAATCTTTGTAATTTTTTTCAAAGAAAATGTGTAATAAATCACATTCACTAAAGTGATTTCATGGTGCATACCAAATGGTGAAAATTTTGTAAGAGAAGTTTATATAATCTATCTGTCCAAGATGACCTGATACTATTTAAGGGGTTTGTATCAGAATTCTAACCTACACACTTCACACCTTTCAACATAAATGTGCTTCTTCCTAATAGGATATTAAGGCTATCACTGATTTGACATTTATTAACAGGAAATATTTAGATAAGAGTTTTACTTCTATGCCAAGTTTACAGAATCAGCTTTTTGATGCAGATAACAGTCAGTTATATAAACCAGTGTTATCTGGAGCCCAGACTCCTTGTCAGAAAAAGAAAGGAATGGATTTTTATCAAGCTCTGTCTGACTCGAAAGCCGAATGATACGTTGCTCTCCACTTGTTTCTTTTTGTAAATTATCATTTATTTATTTAGTGTGTGTGCTTGTTTGTTTATGGAGGTTGTATTTGTGTGGAACTGGATGGGTGGGTGTGTGTGTGCAGACTACGTATGTGGAGGGCATAGTTGAAATTCAGGTGTATGTTCTCAGGTGCTGTTAATCTCTGGTTTTGAGACAGGGTCTCTTTCTAACCTGATACTTGCCAAATAGTCTTGGCTAGCTAGCCAGCAAGCCTGGGAGATCAGTCTGTTTCTGTTTCTTCAGAGCCAGGATTACAGGTGCATGCCACCACACTCAGATTGTTACATAGGTCCTGAGGATCAAGTTCAAGTCCTCATGCCTGTGTGGCAGGCACTTTCCAAATGAGCTACCACCTCCATTTCTCTTCTACTCACTTAACAGTATTACTCATTCTGTCTTCTTTCTTTATGAGTGTTCATGTAACTCAAACCCCATTGTTTGGGCTTAGTAATGACATTCATAGATAGCAGTTCCCGTTAACATTCACTCTAGAATTGATTTTAAACTTTCTTCACTTTTTGTATATTAATGTTCTACATTAACCCTGGCACTGTGGCTAAGACAAAACTTTCAAGATATGTTTCTCCAGCATTAATTTTGCTGTAGGATTGGCACCAGTGCACCCCTGGCACTTGTATTTTGGTCTCTGATGTTCCTGCTAATAGATTATCCATCTGGTATTCTGTCATATATCGCTGGGTAACTATATTACTTGTTGTAGCACAGCCTGAAATCAGAGCATATGGATCTTCAGCAACACGTTGACACTATAATTTAGTTACAAATTTAGCCCATTTAATATCTTATGTGTGTATTCACTTCAAGAATAAACTAAAAATAAGTTTCCTAATTCTAAGACTACATTAAATACAAGTCTCAAAGATTATGTTTTATGGATTGGAACATACTAAAAACAAAAAAGAAAAAATTGAGATTTACATTAATATATATTTAAACCAATCCTGATCGTACCTTCAGGAAAAAATTTTCAACAAAAGTTAAATGAGAAACAAATATCTTGATAGCATAGTATATAGAAATATATAACCCAGTAATTTAAGGTTTATCCCATGCTTGCTTTTAAAAGACTAACATTAATTTATGACTATAAACAATGAAATATAAAATGCACTTGAAGAAATATATCTAGAGAGATACAGAATTTGTCTATATCAGAACCTTATATGATAGTTTAAAAAAAGAAAGAAAGAAATATAGAAGTAGAACAAGCAACCTTTAAACCATTAACACTCCACATCTATTTTAAGTTATAGGAAAAGAGGAAAATCCTGCAGTGGGGACACAAGACAGAATTTGTTGTGTACATGCATGCTTTTTTGCAAGATGTTCTAGAGATAGAACATTTTCTGTCTGTGAACATGCTATATAAACTTTAGAAATGAATGGCTTTCTAATCAATGCTACTGAGAGAATACAGTGTTGGTATAAAGACATTGCAAGACAACACCACAAATCATTCTTTCATACATATACTCACACAAGTGACAAAACTCTCTCTTTTATAAATATACATGCCAAAATATTTTTAACACAATCTCACAAAATAAAAAAAATCAGCAAAATAAGCCCAGAAATTAATTAAAACAATAAAACACTGTGATCAAGTGAATTCATTCCAAGTGTAGAAGTGGTGTTTATTATCGGAAAATATTGCCGTATGTCAATGAATCTATTTATTATCTGAAAATATTGCCGTATGTCAATGGATCTGTGGTAAAAGTTATCAGCTTGCAAAGGATGCAAGAGTGTCATATATCATGTTAGAAATCACATCTGTTAATAGTGTACTTCTAATAATAACACTGTACAGAAAACAGATATTTTCGTGAACAAATAGAAGTACATTTCTTAAGACAATGCCCAACATTTATCTTAAGACTATATCCAGTTCTTTGCTGTGAAAGGAGGAACACAGAAACAAACTTGTTGTTATTTTTCCTTATAGAGAACACATTTTTATAATGGAAATAAATTATTCATGTATTAATGTTGGAACACAATCCAGGAATGGAGTCATGTGAGAATTCTGATGCTTGTGAGAAAACTCTAAGAAATCAAGACAAGAGTCTTAAGATCTCAGTTTCTTCAGAACACAGAATTGTTCTTGGAATGTGTTTTGCGCTCCTCCCATGGGTGGTGCAGAGGACTGAGTTTATTTCAGCTGTTGTTCAGATGCTTCTATGTAAAAGCATGTTTTTTGCCATTGTGTGGCTTGTCCTTGTGATTGTATACTTTACTCAGGTGATTCTTCTTAATCCTCAGAGTATTAATAGTCTGATGCTCTGAATAAAGTTAGCTATTGTATGAGACTTTAGTCTGCCTCATTTTCAGGCCCTGCTCTCCCAGGTTCATGCCACCAACTAGAGTGGTAAACCTACTAAGGTTTATCTATTTTGAAATCAATTAAATGTATAATACCCCAGCTTTAATTTATATTCTGATACTTGGAAATAATACTCTATTAACAAAAAGACTGTGATATGCTCAGCAAAATTTTAAGGATCAATTATTTCTCAAGAGTAAAAAGTTTCAAAGGTGTTTGTTCATAGAGTTTCCTCACAAATCATGATATTGAGTTTTCCCTCCTAGAAGTTTCTCGCAAGCTCTAGGTCATACTCTGAGTAATTTCTATTCTGGTTTTACAATATGTCTTTTATGCTTTTATTTAAACTTCAGGTAGAACATTTACCATTGATAACATACATTCCTAATTCACTGATCAAATTATCACGTTCACATGTAGCACACCCACATTCTCAAAATCAATTTCATCTGATTCTGATGTTAAATGGTTTGAATTAATTCTTAAGCATAATGCATCAATTTTTTCTGTTGCTATAGTTTTTGATGGAAAAATTATATAAGATAAAGAAAAAAATTTTATATCTATGTGGTGATATATTGTGTACCCTAATAAAATTTGCCTAAAGATCAGAGAACAGAACATGCCACTAGATTAAACATAGAGACCAGGCAGTGGTGGCACACACCTTTAATCCTAGCACTCAGGAGTCAGAGATTCTTCTGGATCTCTGTGAGTTCAAAGACACCCTGGACTACATGAGATTGACTCAGTCTAGGAGAGAAACAGAACCAGGCAGTGGTGGCACACACCTCTAATCCCAGTACTGGGAAGCACAAACGCCTTTAATCCCAGGAAGTGATGGCTGGGCAGAGAAAGGTATATAAGGCATGAGAAGATAGGAACTAAAGACTTTTAGGCAGAAGCATCCCTTACAGTTAGATGCTTTTTCAACTGAAGTCATTTCGGCTGAGGAAACTCATTTGGCTAAAGGCCTATTGGCTGAGGCCTTTCAGGCTGAGGAGTTGGCAAGATCAGATGTGGCAGTGGCTTGTTCCTTTGTTTCTCTGATCTTTCAGCATTTACCTCAATATCTGGCACTGGGATTTTTTTTTTATTAAAAGATCATTTAAGATTCGGGTTACATACCTACGTTTGTAAAATATGTGGTTTTATTATTTATATTTTACATTTATTTATTCATGTGTGTGTATATGTGTGTACACACATGTACCATGGTGCTGCTGTAAGTATCAGAGGACAACTTTTGGGATTGATTTTCTCCTTCAGTCATGTGGGCTTCAGAATTTAAACTCAGTTTGTCAAGCTTGGCAGTTAATGCCTTAACTTACTGAGCCATCTCTCTAGCCCTTATGTTTTTTGTACTGCCTTTGTATCTGTTCTATATAAAAGTTACAGGATGCTAGTAGTATGCATGCCCTTCCTTTGTATCTGTTTTCCTCATTTGAACACATTGAGGCATCCCCACCTCACTGATGTGGGTAGCCCATTCCTTTTATTATCAGGTGGTACACAATAGTGTCAATTTTCCATATCTAATAATTCCTCATTCTGTTAATGGCCATCTGGGTAAGTTTCAGCTTTTAGCTAATAAGAACAGCATCGTGATACATATTCTACACCATTATTTTGTAGACATGAACAGTAATTTATCTTGGATACCTGCCTAGGCATGTTGAATTAGAAGGGAAACATCTACTAACTATTCATAAGAAACTGATGAACAGTTTTCCAAGGCGGTCTGTTTTCCAGTAGTCATCCACAAAGTTCCTTTGAATGTCATACCCATCAATATTCTGTAGCTTCATAATCATGCATAAGTGTGGCTTTAATTTGCACCTCTAATAAATAGCACTGTTGAACGTTTTCAAAATATACATTTTGATCACTTGGTTAGCTTCATTGGTGAATTGTCTTTTGAAGACTCTTTTCAAACTTATTTTAGAAGAACAATGTAAATTATTGTTGCTATCCTTATTCATTTGCAACTGCTGTTACTTGCTGGTTGCGAAAGCACAAAGATATTTAAATTCAATAAGTAAACCAGTCCACTATTAGACATGTGGCATGGCATACAGATTATAAAAAGGCACCATTTCTTCAAGTATTCATGTCCTATGTTTAATCAATTTGCCACATGCTTTTATTATTCTGCGCTCAACACTCTCAGCTTCCTGCAGTGTTTCTGGGACTGAGCTACATAATTTGTTTTGTCTGTGAAATACTAGAAATCATGACATAACTAGAAGATTAAAAAAGTACTCAAGAGTTTCTACTTTTCCTTACTTTTTAATTCTTCTAAGAAATGATGACTAGGAAAGACTTCTGGTGTACAAAAGGAAGGGCAGAGTTAAGTCAATCTAGTCATCAAATCTTACAGCATTCCTGAATGGAAAGCTGTGCTTCTAAGATCAGCTCAAACTGTTTGGGGGGTACCCAGGCAGGGGCATCGGGATCTGTCCCTGGTCTATGGGCAGGCTTCTGGAATCCGGTGCCTGTGGTGTGACACCTTGCACAGCCTAGTGCAGTGGGAAGGGGCTTGGACCTCCCTAGGCTCAGTGTGCTGGGCTCTGCTGACTCCCCATGAGAGACCTCGATTTGGGGGATGTGGGGATGTGGGGTGGCTTGGGAAAGAGGACTGGGGGATGAGAGGAGGGAGGAGGGGGTATCTGTGGATAGTATGTGGAGTGAGTAGAAAATTTAATAAAGAAAAATGAAAGAAAGAAAAAAAGACCAGCAAAAGCATTTCCCCATTCAGCAATGTCTGCAGATGTCTGTATAATCACTGGATAGACAATCACTCAGCAGGTCCAGAACCTAGAGCTAAATAAACTTTACTTTTTTACTGGATTATTTGTCTACACCACAATTGTTGCAATATATAACTAATACTATTCGGCAGATAATTAGTTATAAAGGACTTACACAAAAAAACAAATTCAACCAACAATAACATGATGCTTCTCATTCATCAGATTGGCGATCTTCTTGACACTATTACAAGGTGGCCAGAAGTGAGCACACTGGTGAGATTGCAGCTTCTTACATGCTTCTAGGAAGGCAAATAAGCAATAGATTTCAATATGCACCCTACTTGGCATAGGCAGTCTAATGTTAAGGTCCAGAGTTAAAGACATTCACATATATATCCAAAATTGTGAATCAATGTATCCAGAAAAAATAACCTTATGCAAATAACATAAATAACTTTCAATATACCATAAATGCTGTGTAATGTAGATTTAATTTAATTATTAAAATACATATTGCATTCAAATTATTGGATGCTATGCAGCTATTAAGTGAGCATAATTCACATTCAGTAACAGAAATATATTGAGATTTGTGATAAACTTTAAAAGCAAAGAAGAAAATCACATGTACCACTTACTATTATTTATATAAATGTGTGTATAAAGTTCTATGTATAAAAACTTAGAAAAAGTAATTATTGGATTCATCAACATTTTAACTATTTTAGATAACTTTGAGAAAAAAGAGTGGGAAAAATAAGAACTTCTTTTAATGTAAGTTTTCAAAGATTTGGGGATTTTTTAATTTTATTAATTTAATATCTGTGTAATCAATATATTCACAAATAAAAATAGCTACAAATATAATAAAATTACAAAATATCCAGTAGCCTAATATATAAATGTTCAGTAGGCTTGAGACTATGGTCAACCACACAAAAGCAGCTTTCAAAAGAGAAAGAATTCATTTAAAAAATTAATAAATCTAAAGAATTTTCCACTCAATAAAACATTGAAAATAAATTAAAAGTTAACAAGCAAACATTTTTAAAAAACATTGGTATAGGCAGAGAATTAATATTCTCCAAACATAAATAGGTATTATAAAATAGAAGAAAATATTTAAAAATGTGTTAAAGAATGTGATGCACAGAACATTTTAAAATGGGAAATGTCGTAAATACCCATGAACACAGTCAACTTGGATAACAACAGATAAATGTGGTCTTCACCCCTCATCAAGGAAACTTCTTGAATACACACAGAGCACTATAGAAACCACAACCAGGCGGTCGTTGTGGCGCACGACTTTAATCCCAGCACTCGGGAGGCAGAGCCAGGTGGATCTCTGTGAGTTCAAGGCCAGCCTGGTCTACAGAGCGAGATCCTGGACAGGCACCAAAACTACACAGAGAAACCTTGTCTCAAAAAAACCAAAATAAATAGCTAAATAAATAAATAAAAATAAAAGAGCTCTGTAGCAGAAACAAAGACCACAACCAATCAAAATACAGAGATGTGGAGCCCAGTTCCTACTGATACAACTACAAAACAACATCTATACCTAAGGCTCAGGGAACATTGCTGAGGAGGAGGTAGAAAGACTCTAAGAGCAAATGCTAAGGGAGTTTACCGTGAGATTGTGTTTCCTAGAAATGTCAGAGAAGCTACACCCATAAAGTCTTATTACCATCATGACATAAAGTATAAGCCTAAACATGAACTAAATAAGAACAACAACAGAAATGCCAAAGTGGACTGGGAAAGCCTAGGAGGTCGCACCCCTTCACAGAAAACTATAGACAACTAAGGAATTTTGAGAGCAGGAGAAATTGTCTTTTTCAGGGAACACCACACCAATTGGCTGTCCAATACCAAATGGTCAGCTCTGAAAGCATATATAACTAGAATTATACAGACTAAGCAGGTTATATTTAAGAATATATTTGTATAGACATATATATATATGTGTGCCACAATAATGAAAAAGAGACCATGAATTTGAAAGAGGGCAAAGAGAGGTATATGGGAGAGTTTGGAGGTAGGGAAGGTGGGAGGGGGCAGAAATACAATAATCATATTACAATCTCAAAAAATAAAAAATAATTTTAAAATATTTTAAAATCAACTAAATGAGAAATGATAAACAAAGTGAACATGAAAACATTTGATGAGGTGCTCTTTTTAGCTCTTATGTTGTGAGTGAATAAATGATTTTTAGAAAGAGTATTTTTATCACAGTTTTAGGGAAGCTGACCCTTTGTGTGGCTTCTGTCAGGTATGTACAATGAAAAACCTTCCTCAAAGGCAGTGTGACAATGAATACTGAGGTAGCTAAAAGAAACTACCTTTGGATGAAGAGTACTGGAAACACTCCAGTTTTACTTTCACTTAACAAAATCTGTTTCAAAATTATCCACAATTCTGAGTGTCTCTTCTTTATGTCGACGGCTGTACCTACCACATGGACAATGGTGAAATTCTGTGGGTCGTGCTTGATAGAAGCTTCTAATTATTGGAATATACTTTGGTGATACTCTACATCATCCATAACAGGTAACTCAACATTTAAAAGATAACTGAAAAGCTAGGCGTGATGGCTCAAACCAGTAATCCCAGCAGGCAGAGGACATAGAAAGGAGGATCATGAGTTCAAGACCATTCTGGGCCACATAGTAAGACCTTGTCTCAAGAAAATGAAAATAAAAGAAATGGGTGGAAACGAAGGGAGTGGAGAAGAAAAGAGAAATTAGAGAGGAAAGGGGCCTGGAAGGATAAAAGAAGAGAGGAGCAAGTAGATGAAGGGAGTACACCAGGCAGTCGACTGCTTTGATTTCTCAGTGGTATCAGTGCTGAAAAATTCATTTTGCTGTCTCAGGTACTTCTCTATTGCTGGAACAATCACCATAACCAAGACAACTTACCTGGGCTTAAGGTTGTAGAGGGTTATACTCCATGATGACAGAACAAAATACATAGGGTCAGGAAGAGCAAGAGCTCACATCAGCAAATTGGAGGCAGAGAGACACATGTGGAATGGTAGGAGTCTTTTTTGAGATCTCAAAAGTCCACCCCCAGTAACACACCACCCCAAGTAGTACACCTTCTGTTCCTTCCCAAGCAGTTCTACCAATTGGTGACCAAGTATTTAAACTGTGAGCCTATGTGAATGAATCACATTCAAACCAGTGCACTGTGCCTCTTTCAAATTTTTTTAAATTGATGTAGATGGTACTTAAATCTAAAGTAAAGCCTTGCATAATGGAGACTGGACTTCACTTGCAAAGAAAGGGTTGAGTCAATCCCATGTCTTATGTTGTTTGAAATTCTACCTCAAATATTAGAATTTTTCACTGTTTCAAATAATTCCATTCCAGAGTTTTCAATTTTTCTGTTTTGTCTTTTTAAAATCTAATATCAAGTGAACTATTCCTATTCATCACACGTTTTTCTTTTATTAATGTCTTTTCCTGGCCTTTGAAATCTAATTTCAAAAGCTCAAAGAAGTCAACCTTTCTATTGACTTTTCAAAGCAGTAAGGTTTTCACTTTTTAAATAACTTTAATCTTAATTATTTCTGCTTTTTAAAGATATTTTCTTGCAAATCAGCCTGTTTGCTCCTCTTTTTCCTGCACACTGCCTACAGAAATCCTACTTTAATTACAGCACCACTGAAACTTCAAAAGAATGCCTCAGCACAATGGATGTATTCTTTTTTGCTTTAATTTTACCTGATAAAAGTTCTCTTTACCTGTCAGGTTTAAAAGGTAAAGAGTTAGGTTTTATTGAACCTTGTGTGACAGTGAGATTCCAGTTCAGGCTCTGTGTACCAGATCTGGTAAGGTCAGGCTCAGACACCCATCTTTATCTTAAGATATAATATATGTAGTCATTCTTCAAATTTTCCTTCTTCAATTAAAGCTCTTCTGTAAAGGGGATATGTACTATATGCTCATATAATATACCATACGACCCTAATATCCCTTACATGAAACTAGATTAAACACCTATGTTAAATGAAGTAAAAAAAAATTAAATGTCTGGGATGTGAATTAATCATGTATCCTTAAGTAAATCACAGGAAATATTAGAAAATGCACGGTCCCTGGAAGATTCCATGTTAAAGTTGGTTGTGGTGGCTCACGAATACAATATTAACACCAGGCAGCTAAGGCAGGAGGATTTCTATGAGTTGGATTCCAGTCTGACATGCAAGGTGAGACAAACAAACAAAGAAACAAAGTATCAGGCTCTAGAATTTGTAAGGTCTACACTATTGTATATGCTTTGAACTTTCAGAATATATATATGTATATACTTCTATGGTGTTTTTCTTTACAAAGCACCTGTTCCTTGCTTTCTTCCATGAAACCAAATTCTGCTCAGGTGAGCCTTTCTGTCATCCCTTCCTGCCACACTGCACCCTTGCCGTACTACCTGCTTTTTAGTCCTTAAAATCCACAAGTGCTCAAGCGTTTGAGTCCACAGGTTCTGACTGCTGTTTAAATTTCATTTCACCCAGGGGGTTCCTACTCATCTTTCCAAGATAATCTGTTCCCCATTATCCATTTTCCTTCCATGATCCATTTTATGGGTTATTTCATTTATTAATTCACTATTTTTGAGATATTATAGCTTTTTATTTTTTACTTGTTACACATTATCTGTAGTAGTACTTTTTCATCAGGACTGCCAGCCTGTAAATAATGACATGGAGACTTATTAATTATGAAAGTTCACCACTTAGCTTAGGCTTGTTTCCAACAAGATCTCATAACTTTAATTAACCCATTTTTGATCTACATTCTGCCATATGGCTTGTTACCTCATCTCCAAACTGCATCTGCCTTTCCTCTTCACAGTATCCTCTCTGTACCTGAAGTCCTGCCTATTCTCTCCTGCCTAGCTATTAGACATTCAGCTTTTTTATTAAACCAATCACAACAATACATCTTCACAGAGTGTACAAATATCCCACAACATTTCCCTATTTTTGTCTAAATAAAAAGGAAATGTTTTAACGCTAACATGGTAAAAGTATACATAATAAGAACAATTATCAGCCGGGTGATGGTGGTGCATGTCTTTAATCCCAGCACCCAGGAGGCAGAGGCAGGCGGATCTCTGCGAGTTCAAGGCCAGCCTGGACTACAGAGTGAGTTCCAGGAAAGGCGCAAAGCTACACAGAGAAACCCTCTCTCAAAAAAAAATCAAAAAAAAGAACAATTATCAGGTATTGCCTAATAAAAGAAAAGGTATTGACTTTAACAAAGTAAAACTATATGCAATAAGAACAAATATCAAGTAAGAATTAAATTCACAATGTCTAGACCATTTGTATTAGGCAAATTCAAAGAAAATACTCTGCTATCTATCAGCTCTTGGTGAGTCCACAGTTTTATACCTAATTTTCTTTCTATCAAAACTAAGGGAAAATGTAACTATAACTATCTTGTCTTTAACCCCATCATAGAAGGATAAAATATTACATGAGTAAACAGGAAGTAGAGCAAACAACTTCTAAAACTATGGAAATGACAGAGGCATCTGGCTGTTTGGACAGTCACCCCAATGTTCCTCTGCAATGTTGGGGCATCCATCTTCAGCCTATAGGCCTAGAACATCTGACAGACTTATCTGTGAAGGAAGAATTTTGAAGGACTGTCCTATCTTGTCTTAGCAAAGTTTGGCAGTCACCTTCTTTTGTTTGCTGATGTCCAATTTTGACAGCACATTGTCAGCAGTTGAGACAAGGGCAGTTTCTTGCCCAATGACTAGCTTTTTCACATTGAAAGAAAACTCCATATGGAGGTTCTTCAATGTCCTTCATCTTCTCTGAAGTAAATTGATATTGCCAGGAGTGGATGTGTCTCACTGTCATGAAAAGCCTTATGTTATTAAAGCATCTTAAATGTCATATTCTGTAGGTCTCTGAAGTGTGTGAAGACCATCTAGCCATCTAAAATATATCTCCATTTGATCTTGAAAACATACCTAACATACCCACAAATTTGATTGTTAGATGACTAATAACATGTATTTCCTTATTATCCTAAATAGTTTTTAATAATAACTTTCAAGGACTAAAAATTTACATACATTTTTAAATGAGCTTTATAGGTACAATAACTTAAATAGGAGTAGAAACTATATATATATATATATATATTTTACAACAAAAAATAACCTTAAATTTGTGTCAGTATACAAAAATCCATATCAATGTAAAATATTTGAGACTAGCAGTTGGGTATTTTTTTAGTTTAAAAGTAGATTCAATAATCTACTTTTTTATCCTATCATTCCTGTACCCCCATTTTTCTTTTCAGAAAGAGATCCTTGAATCTAGCCTTCCTTGCTTAGTTTTTTTTTTCTTCTGTCAAAGAACAGTAATAACTTGCAACACCCCTAAACAATAATAAACATACACCAAATGATCAAAAACCACCCACTACATCTCTTGGGAATGTGGAGTTTTGTTTTCTAGACTGCTTCCTGTTTTCTGAGGAGTGACAGGATCTTTAGGGAACCCTGAGAAAATTGGGTGATAGTCAAGTCCTGGGCGAGCTAGCTGTATTATTTTTTGTTGAGTCTCTGTGTGATGGGAATGTGTAGAGTGTATCTGAAGTCCCGGCTGGAGTAGTTTGAAAGGTTGGTCCATCTCAGCTTGCAGCGTTGAAGTTGATATATATTTAGGAAACTGAAACAGAGGCATTCTGAGAGGCAGGATTACTTAGGCTACTTGTCTTTATTGGTGACTGGTCCTTTTGTTCTGAAAACACACAAACTTTAAAGGTAACATATTTGCATTAACACAAGTGTGGAATGTGTGGTATGTATAAATCAGCTAAATATGATTCTCTGTTCTGTGTTTGAACAGGTAAAAGATACCTGTAAACTTTATAAAGTCATTTAGACTGTATAATCAAAGTGTAATATAACTTTTTAGCCATGCCGTATGAAAGGTTGACATGTAATAATAATTCATGAGGACTCTGTAGCCAACAAGATTTATCATGTCTCATGCAGTCTCAGAGCTGTTCCCATGTTGAGGGATCAGCACATACATTACCTGTCCTGCAGTTTTTCTTGGTTTCTTTCTTCATGTTTTTAGCCAAGATTTTCAGGAGGTCTCTTTTGTCAAATCTGATTTTATTAATTTTGAAGGAAACAAATGCATAGCCTCTTCCCCAATGCTATATGTTTTCTGCCTTCCATTTTAAAGTTAAGACATCCCTAAAATGTACAGGATGGTTCAATTTAGCAGCTTTTGTTTACAGTCCAATGTCTCTCAGTAGGTATCACTTTTTGCTCATTAACATTAAAAATATTTGAAGTTAACAAAGCACTATATATGATCCACATGCCATGTGTTATGGTATTTTCTTATCCTTATGTGGCTTATTTCTTTTGCATTACTTTATTCTCTCTTTAAAGACTTCACTTTATTATTTTTAAACTATTTTTCTATGACTGTTTATATTCATTTTCTTTTCTTTCTTCAGCCTGTAGGCACATTTTTAAACACATTGTAACCTGCTCAGAGGTTTTCTCAGTCTGGACTTGACATTTGTGCATCTGCAGTGTTTTCTCTGAGCCCATGAGCCCAAACTTAACCTGCTAGGCTACCACTGTGGAGTGGTGCTGGTGGCTTGCTTCACCCCCCTCAGTTCCATGAGAGCCTACTCTCCTGCAGGTACTGACCCCAGAGCTTCATTTACCTACCCTAGTTCTGGAAATTTGTTGTGTCTGCCTGCAGCAGGCATTTATACCCAGTGATGGCTGCTCAAGTGCTCAGCTACATAGCATTATCTCTTAAAAGAGCTGTGTCTCTGTATGCCAAATCTGTCAGAGAGATCATGGTCACAAGGAAGCCATATCTGACTCCATGTTTAGACATTTATTTATTTATTTATTCATTTATTTATTTATTTATTTATCTTTCAGACCCTATATGGATTTATGTGCCAGATGTGAAGTGCCATTTGTAGTAGTAATTTGCAGTAGTACTTTTTCACCAAGACCACTAGCCTGAAAATGATGACACAGAGACTTATTAACTATGAAAACTTAGCCTTGGCCTTTAGCTTGTTTAGGCTTGTTTACAAACTAGTTCTTATAACTTAAGTTAACCCATATTTTTTTAAATCTATGTTCTACCATATGGCTGGTTACCTCATCTCTGTACTGCCTGTCCTGTTTCCCTTGTGTCTCACTGGCAAATCTGACTTTCCTCTTCCCAGAGTCCTCTCTCTGCGCAGAAACCCCACCTTATTCTCTCTTGCTTTTGGCTATTCAGCATTTTATTACACCAGTCACAGCAATACATCTTCACACAGTATACAAATATCCCAGAACATTTTTCCATTGCAAACTTCATACATGAACATAATACATTGATTACTCTCACTCACCACCCTCTCTTAACTGCCTCTCACACTTGCCACCCTCCACTCCAGACAAGTCCCCTCTCCATGTTCATGGCATTATTATTATTATTATTATTATTATTATTATTATTATTATATTTTGTCACCCATTGAGTTTAGCAGAGTTGTGGATATGTCTAGGATGTGAAACACTTCAATGGAGCCTAGTGTGTTCAACAGTGGTTACTACATGCTAAAAATACACAATAGAGAAAAAGGTAAGCAGAATCTACAACAAATGGTGCTGTGGTTATTGGCTAATACATAGAAGAAAAGAACTGGTTGAGTCTGTCTCACCATGAACAAAAACCAATTCAAATAGATAACTGGATCAAGGACCTCAACATAAAACCTGATACTTAGAAATTACTAGAGTAAAATTTGGTTGTACACTACAAGATATAGGAATAGGTAAGAGCATTCTGAAGAAGGCTCTGATTGCTCCACAAATAAGACCAAAGAAATTCATGGAAATTCATGAAACTATGCTTTTGTCAGCAAAGAACATAGTTAATCAAGAAAAGAGACATCCTACAAAGTAAGAGAAAACCTTTGCCAACTATACATTTGATAGAAGATTACTATCTAGAATATACAAAAGCTCACAAAACAAAACCCCAATCAAAAAATGGGTTTTACCAACTGCCCATGGTTAGAGAGGTTAGAGACCCTATAGGAATACATACTCTGCCATTTTCCTAATCAGTAAAATTACTAAATATGTTATAAGAGTTATCTTTATTCCCACAAATAAGTATAGATCTCACTCCCTATCCAAGAAACTTCCTCTTATAGTAAAAGAAGGCTACCACAGACATCCACAAAAGATAAAAATACAGACTGTAATTGAATATAGGATGCCAGCCCAATTGTTACATATGCAATTGTCTTAATTAGGTTTCTATTGCTGTAATAAACACCATGACAGATTACCTAACTGTGGTGGTTTGAAAGAAAATGACCTCCAAATTGAGTGGCACTATTAGGAGGTATGGCCTTGTTGGAGGAAGTGTGTCACTGTGGGGATGGGCTTTAAGTTCTTCTGTGTTAAAGCTACTCCCAGTGTCTTGAGTCCACTTCCTGTTGCCTTCTGATCAAGATGTAGCCAGCACCTTGTCTACCTATACACTGCCATGCTCCCTGCCTTGATGAAAATGAAGTAAACCACTGAACTGTAAATGAGCCACCTCAGTTAAATGTTTTCCTTGTAATAGTTGCTGTGATCATGGTGTCTCTTCACTGTAACACGAATCTTAAAAGGTCTTAATAATAAAACACCCGGAGCCACATATTTGAGTGAGAGCTGAAAGACCAGAGGGCTAGAGCAAGCCACAGCCACAAGTTCTTACTGCTAGGAAATCCTCAGCCCAAGAGAGAGCTACTTCCTGTATAGAGAGCTACTTCCTGTATACTTACACCTATATACCTTTCTGTGCCCTGCCATCTTACTTCCTCTCTCTGCCCAGTTACATCATTTCCTCTTTCTGCCCAGCTCTATCACTTCCTGTCTGTCTGTATACACCTCCAGACCTCTACGGTTAACTAGTGCTGGGATTAAAAGCATGTGCCACCACGCCTGTCTCTGTTCCCAGTGTGGCCTTGAACTCACAGAGATCCGGATGAATCTCTGTCTCCCGAATGCTAGGATTAAAGGCATGTGCTACCACTGCCTGACCTCTATGTTTAATATAGTGGCTAGCTTTTTCCTAAGATCCCTGAGCAAGCTTTATTTGTTAGAGCACAAATAAAATATCATCACACTTCCTTCACAGCAATAGAAACCCTAAAACACCAATCTAAAGTGGTCAGACTTAAACATATACATATGTGAACACAGTAAATGAACCAAAATATATATATTATGTATACATATATTGGAAGGTAATGAATTTGAGAGAAGGGACATAGTATAGTTTGCAAAAGTGTGGAAATGATATTAATATAGTACTGATGTATGAAATTCTTGAAAGATCAAAAATTTAATCTATGGAATTTAAAGAAAAGATTCAAATGGTTAATAAAAGCTTTATAAAGAGTTCAACATCATTATCTATCAAGTAAATGTAAAATAAATCTATTTTGAGATTCAGTCTCATCCCAGTATGTATGAGTGGCCTTTATTAAGAAGTCAAATAACAACCAATGATGGCAAGGAGGTGAGGAAAGGGTAGCCCCAGCACACTGCTAATGAGAGTGTAGACTTGTATAGTCATTGTGGAAATCAGCATAAATGGTTCAAAAGCAAAAAAAAAAAAAATGTGCACATGCCACCTGATCCTGCTACATTAATTCTGGGTATTTCCACAATGAACTTTCTATCCTAAGATAATGATTGTTGTGTAATCATGTTCATTGTTGACTTCTTCAAAATGGTAAGCTAAGTGAATCATCCAATTTTAGGGTTTCTATTGCTGTTCTAAAACATCATGAGCAAAGGCAACCTGAGGAGGAAAGGGTTTATTTCAGCTTAAAGTTCCACATTATTGTCCATCACTGAGGGAAGTCAGGGCAGTAACTCAAAAAAAGCTGGAAGCTGGAGGCCAGAGCTTATACAAAGGCCATAGAGGAGTGCTGTTTACTGGGTGTCCCCCTGGCTTACTCAGCCTGTTTCCTAAGGTACACCAGTACCACCTTCCCAGAAGTGACACCACCCACAATGAGTGGACCCTCCCACATCAATCACTAATTAAGAAAATATACTATACAGACTTGCCTACAGGCAATCCTCCAGAGGCATTTTCTCAACTGAGGAAAAGGCAGGCCCAGAAAGTCAAATGAGAGTTTTATTCCCTCTCATACGTGGATCACAGCTTCAACTTTGTTTTCACGTTTTCTTGGAAAGTCTGTAGAAGCCAGGAACCTAGAATGGGACAGTGGGGAGGAGAGGCGTGAAGGGGATTGGGCAGAACTACTTTGAAGTGAAAGTAGAGAGGAAGAGTACTGGAGAGATGAGGTTCAAACAGGAGAGGGGTGTGGGGGAGAGGAGGAGGGAGAGGGTGGGCTAACCAAAGCCAAGGGTATAAGAAGACATGTGGAAACTTGCCACTTTACAGGTGATTCTTTTAAATCCTCATTCATTTTCATTGCTATAAACAATTTGTTTCTTTATCAGATCTCACCAGAATTTGTAATTCGGCATTTGTTTGTTGCTCTCCTGTTTATTTGGTTTCTCTTTTCATGGTTACTAAGAGATTGTCTGTTTTTAGTGTATGTATGTGAGTGTTTTGCCCAGATATACATATGTGCACAAGGTATGCTCAGTGTCCATGGAGGCCAAAGAGGGAGTCACTCCCTTGGAACTGTAGTTGCAGATGTTTCTGAACCATTGTGTGGGTGCTGGCACCCAAACCTGGGTCCTCTGCAAAAACAGAGTGCTTTATAGAGGCTGAGTCAACTCTCCAGTCTGTATTTTTTAAATTTGGTACAGGTCGCCCTTGCCTTTGTGGGGACAGTTCTGCTTCTGCAGGAGGGACTGTGGGTGTGGGCTTCCATGCCTGCCTTATTCTGCTTCGTGGGATGTCTGTTGTTACAAAGTGCCAGCAGCATTTATTTCCTCATAGTTCTGGAGGCAGAGAACTGAGACAGGCAGGACTGTTTCTTCCAAGGCCTCTTTCCTTGCCCTGTAAGCACTGCCTTCTCCTGATCTCTTCTAACAGCAACTTTGAGACTATTTCTATGCTAACCTCCTCTTAGGAATCCCAATCTTAAGGAATAGAGTTCACCTCAGTGATGTTTTAACTCAGTTACCTCTTTGAAGACCTGACCTCTAAATACATCTGGATTCTGAGGTACTAGCAACTGTGATTTCAATAAAAAGATAAAAAAATAAAAAAAAATTAAAAAAAAACACCTTGGAGATGCTGAAAGGAAGAGTCAGTTCATCTTATATGCTTCCATTTTATTTGTATGCATGTGTGTCTCTGTGTAAGTGCATGTGTGTGGGGAGGCACCTGCAGAGGCTAAAATAGGCCAATTAGATACCCTGGAGCAGGAGTTATAAACAGTTGAGAGTTGCCTAATGTGGGTGTTGGGGATTGAACTATTAATCATTGTGCTAAATCTCTAGCCCTCATATTATACCCTGAATGCCTTCCCTAGAACTTTGTACATGGTAGGTGCTTTTATTAAAAAAACAAAAGTGTGTGTAAAATAAATAATAATTAAGTGCAGTCTTTCTATGTTTAATTGTAAGTAATGAGAAATAAGGTAATTTTGAGCAACTCCCTCAAAGCAGTTTGAAAAAGTATATGTAAAATAGAAGTATAGCGATCTTGGCTTTTAAATATTTAGGAGTTGAGATTTCTCTAAGACAGTGTGATGGGTTTGTTTTAAATGGACATGTCACTAAGGAGTAATCCAATACACTTTCAGTCATAAAAGCCAAGAAGAAAAGTCCTGTGGCTAAAATCTGTGCACAATTTTCAAAGACTTAAAGTTTTTGAAGGACAGTGCTAAGCCCAATATGCAGATTTAAGTTGCATCCTTCTTACAAATTAAGCCATTCCTAATAAATCTGCAAAGTAGATACATTTGGAGTTTGTTCTTGTTAGACCAATAATCATATAGCTCCTTCATAGCTTTCTCTATTTCAGAATAATTATGAGAATTAACCATAAATATTAATTCCTATTCAATATGTATGTACTCTGGAATCCCGAGGTGTGAATAGCAATATCTTATTACACAAGCCAAAGGATTCATTAAGTGCTCTGGGGTAATCTTTAGAGAGTACATTAAAATTCAGATGTTACTATGCATATGAGCAGACTGCAAAACTTTAAGATGTGTTTCAGAAATAACTGGTGAGTGATTTCCTGGAGCAAAACTTATTAATCAAAACATCCAAATGAGGATCAGCATGAAGAAGAAGAAAGTTAAGTGATTACAAAGAGAGGAGTTTCTTAACCATTAACCCAAGATTGCACACACACACACACACACACACACACACACACACACACACACTACAACACCGATTGATTGTTTTGTTTTCAAGATGAAGTTTTACAATCTACCCCTGGCGGCTCTCAAATTCCCCTCCTCTGCCTCATCCTCCCTACTCCTGGATTTGCAAGTCAGCACCACCACACTTTACAAAGGGAGGATGTTTTATTTTTTTATTTATTTTTTTCAAAACAAATTTTTAAATTTTCATTTGTAAGCATGTGTATATCTGTGTGTGTGTGTTTGTGTGTGTGTGTGTGTGTGTGCAGCATGAGTGTGGGTGTCATGGAAACCAGAAGAGAACACTGACTCCCTTGGAGCTGGTGTTCCAGGTAGCTGTGAGACACTCAAAGCAGTTCCATCAAAAGAACACCAGTGTTCTCTGTAGGAGCGGGAATTCTTCACTGCTGAGCCTTAGCAGCAGCCTGGGAAAGTCATTTTAATTAATTATAGATGTTGCAGAACTCTGACAACGGACTTCACCTACACAGGTTCTGTTGTTTTCTTTTCCCTTGTGATTTTTTTCTCTGCTTGATTTGATTTGCCTTTATATCAGTAGAGCCTTTAGATAATTTTGTGAAATACCGAAAGGATGATTATTTAAGTGTATATCTAATAGTAAGTTTGTTGATTACAGGACTTTTCATATTTCACATGATCGTGTGATACAATTCACTGTTTATTTTGTTTTACAGTTCTAGAATCTTGACACATGCACACATACATGTTAACTCTTTTATGATAGTGTAACAAACAGTTTTATGACCCTAAAAACCACCCTTCGTGTTTTGACTTTATAGTCACACTGTTCCCTTTAACTCAACTCAAAGGAGCCAATGACACTTTTCCATACATGATTTTGCCTGGTTAACATCCCGTGTAAATTTAAATATAACCTCTTGCCCTTTGGATGCTAGCTTTTTTCACTCAATATATCACACATTAGAGAACCATCTAGGTTGTTGACTATATCAGTATTTCTTTCATTTTTATTAGTGAATAGCCTTGCATTTCATGGGCTTAGAAATCCATTCTTTTTCCTTTGAAGGGTGTTGGGTGGTCTCTACTTTGGGCTAATTATGACTATAGCTGCTATCACATTTCAGTGAAGTTTTTGTGTAACATAAACTTTTTAAGGCAAATGCCTAACAGTTGGACTTTTGGTTCATATACCATGTGTCTGCTGACTCTGTCAGAAATTAACAAATTCCTTTTCATTGTGGCTCCACACTTGAATTCTTGGCAATGATGTTCTAGAGCTCAGTTGATATGACAAACTGACTTGCCTTTATCAAAACTGAAGACCTTTATCAAACTCAGCTCCAGACACAGGTCCCCTTCCATGAAATCTATTCTGTATCATTAACCTGGTTCTATTTGTTTTTAAATTATTTATTATTTTATAATATTTTAACATTCATATGCGAATATAATGTGTCTGGATCCAGTCAATCCCATTCCATCCCACCAAGGCTTCCCATCCAACTTCCCTCTTCCTCTTGCAACTTTACATCCCCTTCCCCCCACCCTTAAAACCCATGGAATCTATTTAGTGCTTCCTGAACATCCTTGTCCATAGAACTTTCGATTGGAGTATGGGTCATCTCTGAGGACCCACATTCTTTAAACTGACTCACACTCTCCAGGCAGCCATCAATTTCCAATAGTTCCTCAAAGAGGGGACAAATTCAAAAGCCCCTCCCTCACCAATGCTGGGATTATAGCTTGCCTGATCTTGTGCAAGTCTTCTGTATACAGTCACAGCTGCTATGAGATCGTGTATACAACTGCTCTGCCATGTCTGATAAGTACTGCTTCACTACAGATACCTGTTCCTTAGGACTCTTGCTCTATTTCCACCCTCTTCTTCTGAGTGATTTCTGAGCCTTGGGAGGAAGGGAAATTCCCAAAAGCTTCTACAGATAATGTCAATGATAATTCAATTTGGAAATATTCACAGAAAATAATTCTACAGCACATACCAACACACATAGATAATATATGCAATTTTATGTCACAGTGGAGCTGTTCCCTAGAGGTTTAACAGGAATATATGATATTATGAAACATAGTACCATGGCCCAAATTCACAGCCCCAAAATAATGCAAAAAAATATGGTGATGAACTGGATCAATGGTAGATGTCATGCATCTGTTTTCCATCCTGGAAGAAGAGGCAGCATCATTTGACCCTCACCTGAGATTTCAGACACCAGTCTCCTGCCTACTAGGTGAATATGGTTTTAAGAGATACTAGAATAAAGAAGAGCAGACTATTATCTAGGGATTAGGACTCTAGTGATGCAGGTTCTGTAGGCTATCTTCTCTACTGGACGGCCACAGGGTGTGTGTGTCACATTTCAGAACTGTGGCTGCCTTTGAGTCACCCATAATCCTTAAAGTAAGCCTTTTCTATGCTCCTATACTCATAATAAACTCATTGGTTCATCTAGTTGGACTTGAATAGAATTATTTCTTTTCTCTGTCCATCTTAAGTGAATAGACATTTCTTCATGTCACTCCAGGAGAATAAACACAACACACACAAATATAGTGTTATATATTGTATTCAGATTAAGTGCATCAATACATATATCTGAATCCATGCATGAAAATGTGCACATAATTTTATAAACCTCTCTTAAAACCTAGAGTCAATTAGTACTACTTGTACTGATAAGCCAGCTGCATTTCCGGACCTGTAAAATGAACATAGGATGCTCATACTAATATTCACTCTGTAGCATCCCAGAATCCTGTGGAGGACTCAGAAGATATTACATACAGAGATGCTTTAAATCCTCTGAGAATGTTTTGTGTAAATAATTCTTGCATTTGCATACCTCATATGTATGTTAATAGCAGTGTTTCCCTGTAGATATCTTCCTGCCAGGGGCACTGTTTTTTAAAGGTGATATTAAGTTATGTTTATTTTGTGAGACAATAAAACAACACTGATGCATCAAGAGGAATCACATAAGGCTCAAAAGTAAAGTCACAGAAGGAAAAATGATGCATTATTTCAATAACCCTTTACATTTTTATTGCTCATTTCATCATAAAGATCAACGAAGTGCTTCACCTAATAATAAATGCAGGGATCACGCACCCTCCTGTCTTAACAAATTATCTCAAGAAGACAATAACCATATTTACACTCTCTCAGCCACAAAGTTCAGTGATTGAAGAACTAAAGTCAAAATCTCAGGAAAACTTACTATTTTTCGTGAGTGTGTCAACCGGTGCTTAGGAGGTCAGACCCAAGGAAGTAATCCAAAGCCACATGCTAAAATTTTCCATCTAGAAATATGTATGCCTTTCAACAAATATAGACAAAATTTGCATAATTCAATTTCTCATTTTTAAATTTATTTTTCCTCTAAGGAAATGTTCACAGATGCTTCAATTGTATGTGCAAAGGGCAGCAGAGAGAAAATTGAGGTATTTTCTACAGTTATTCTAAATTTACTCATGAGTGACTGATAAGACTGTTTCCATGAGACTTCCTGGCCCTTACGAAATGTAAGCCTTACATGGTGTATCTATTGCAAAGCTTTCCAGCTCCAGAAACATAACAACCTCTGTCGGGCATGTTGTTGCTAGGTTACTATTAAATAGAATTACTGTAGTGTAATATATTCGTAATATATTCATAAAGGAAGAGTCTAGAGATAAGTATGAAAATAATTATAACAACTCTGTCATGTTTATGCAACTTGACTCACTAATATATAGCTGGAGGCATTATCCAAGGGGGAGGAGAGAAAGGTAGATTTATTTTCCATTTTGAATACTCTCAGTTATTCACTGAATGTTTCTCATATATTCTAAACACTTGAAAGCATTTCAATTAAAGGAGATGATTAATCCAGTAGTCTGAGTTCCCGGATTTCTCTTAATCAATATTGCATTTGATTGGTCCAAATACTGACATTTGACAAAAGGAAATTATAGATGTTAGATTTACAGGAAACCTGAGTTATATTTATTTTAGTTTATAACCATTTGAAAAATGTCTCTGTTTAGAGAGAGTACACTCTATATTTGAATTGTTCCTTCAAATATTGATACATCTGCAATGGACTCTGAGTATCTCACACACTTGTTACATTAACTACCATTTGTGCATTGTTACCACTTGACTAATCATGAGCTGACTAAACTGAAAATCCATAGGTTGCGTTTGATATCAACATATTCAGGTATTTTCATAATTCTACTGTTGAATTTTATTAGCAACCAGAGTAGAGAGCTGCAGATTCATAGCCCACTGAAGATCATGGCCAGCATGAAAGGGCAGAGGTGTGTTCCCCTTTAGAAGCAGGGCCTAACTGTTTGGAACAAGTATTTATCAGGATGACAATATATACTTCTCACTCTAGAGCACTGGTTCTCAACCTGTGGTTCATGACCCCATCAGAGGTCAAAGAACCCTTTCACAAGGGATTATACACCCTGCATATCAGATATTCATATTATGATTCATAACAGTAGCAAAATTACAATTATGAAGTAGCAAAAATATAATTTTATGGTTGAGGGTGACCACAACATGAGGAACTGTGTTAAAGGGTCACAGCATTGGGAAGGTTGAGAACCAATGCTCCAGAGTGACAATGTTAACTCTTAAAGCTCAAAATTTGTCCCTCATGCCAGGTCTCCCAAATATTTCTCATTTATAGGCCAGACATAATGCTAATTTACAAAACAAAGAAAAAATTAAGTGGAGCAACTCATTCCATCTATAAATTTAGAGAAGATGGCCCACCGAATCAACCAAGCAGGGATCACATGGGCTCACAGAGAGACAAATGGCGAGCACTGGGGCCTGCATGGGTCTGCACCAGGTTCTCTGCATATATGTTATGGCTGTGAGCTTGGTGTTTTTGTGAGACTCCTAACAGTAGGAGTGGCTGTATCTTTGATACGTTTGCCAGCTCTTGAGACTCTCTTCCTCCTATTGGGTGGCCCTGTTCAGCCTGGATATGAGGGCTTTTGCCTTGTCTTAGTGTACCTTCTGTATCCTGTTTGGCTGTCATCTCTTGGAGGCCTGCTCTTTTCTGAAGAGGAAACAGGGAGTGGAACTGGGTGAGAAGGGAAGTGAGGGAGCAACTAGGAGAAGTGGAGGGAGGGAGAAACTGGTTGGGATGTATATGAGACAGGAATCTATTTTTAATTAAAAAAGAGAGAGAAAATAAAGCTGGAACCAAAGCACCTCTAAAGTACCAGTTTTGAATTCAGACTTTCTCTCTCTTCTCTCTTTCTCTTTTTTTTTTCAAGTGAAGGCTAAAATATAAAACTGCCAGGAAATGAAAAATAGATTTTTTTGCCACTTGCCACTATTTGGAAGTGACTGAACAGTATACAGAGTCACTATTGGCATTCTGGCAATCCCCCAAAATAGATTTGAGTAGGACAGAGGTCAAAATGTGAAATAAACTGTGAATTATGCATGATTAAAAATATGTAAATCAAAAGATTCAGAGTGTGGTGATGTGTTTCTTCATTCTACACTGAAGGTTGAATGAACACAGAAAAATGTTTTCAGTTTTTCCTGATTACACACACACACACACACACACACACACACAAATCTATCTATTTATCTATATTTAGAAAGAAAAGGCTATAAATTTGAGAGGAACTTGTTGGGGCACAGGAGGAGTCAGAGGTGGAAAAGAAAGGGATGGAATGATCCTGTGTATGCACTCGGGAGGCAGAGGCAGGCGGATCTCTGTGAGTTCGAGGCCAGCCTGGGCTACCAAGTGAGTTCCAGGAAAAGGCGCAAAGCTACACAGAGAAACCCAGTCTCGAAAAACCAAAAAAAAAAAAAAAAAAAGAAATTCTAAAATAATAAATAATAATAATAATTAGATTAGAAAATAAAATTAAAAGACATGTTTGCTTTTGTCAGAAAATAGAAATAAAAAAAAGATGCCTGAAAGATTTTTAAAGTTACTGATATCATTCCCATAACAAATATTCAAAATAAAAATCTTGGAAAGCTGTTAAGATTCCTAGCTACAGAGAGTATAATCATTTTAAACACCTAGGTTTTTTTTTCCTTTCAAACCATTCCCTTTTGGGTTGAAAAGTATATCAAGATGAGTAAACCAAACTTTCCCTCTGACTCTCCCCGTACAAGGCAGAGCCTTTCCCCATAACTTTTGCCTCTACTGTGAGCTACAGGTGAATGAGAACGCAGCTACAGGAAGGCTGAATAGAGTCAGAGGGGACTGATGCCTCTAAACCTTGAACCAGAACTTGGAAGTCCATATCGGACCCCAGCTTGGCCCTCTTACTCTTACTGTATTCAAATATTTCTCAAAATCTCTGATTAAATTTTAGCAAAAATGAGTAAATAAAATTGCAAAAATGACTAGTGTGGACTAGGAACAGTTCATAACAGAGAGCCAAGTGAAGTAATTATCAGCAGTGATTTGCGAAACACATTTAAAAGCACAGAATAAATCCAATACTGTTACTAGCCAATGGTGGAATTGTCTTTGGGAGATGGATTGTGATTGAAGTTGATGGTTAAAGTGACTTTCCATTGTTCTATACTATTTTAATTAATTAATTAATTAATTTTAACATAATTTCCTTATTGATTCTTTGGGAATTTCACACCATGCACCCGAATTCTGCTTCCATATCAGTCCCCCCATATGCTCCCCTCCCCCTAAAGCACCCCCCAAAAGAATTTAAAAAAAAGCAAGCAAACAAAAATAGAAAGCAAAAAAACCTCTTACATAAATTTGTCACTTAACAGTTTTGAGATTTTAATTATGTATTTATCAGCTTACATGAATTTGGTTAGACATAACCTTTGAAAAAGAAATTATATTCTATTGAAAGGGTCTAAAGACCCCAGTGCTGTGCCCTTTGCCAATGCAAAGGAGAATTCCCTCGCCTTGAGAGTGGAAATGTGTCCAAACTGCAATAGCACACACCAGACCTTTCCTCCAGGTCTTATTAAACTGAAGTGACTCCATGAGTTTAGGCAGGCACACACCCAACTACTAACACCAGAAAACTGGATTTTGTTGAAATAAGAGCACATGTGGAAAACAAAAGGCTTAGTGGACTCCAATGCATGGAGTACAAATTTGCAGTGTAAAATATTTTATATTTTTACCTCATGCCTTTTGTCCATGGCTTTATATGACCTAGGTACTAATTCTGATCTCAACTTATTAGTATCTTCATCTTAGATTTGTCTACAGATGCCCAGGATTTTGAATTTTCATTGACAAATGGAATTACTAATTGCCACACCATTACCACTCAAACAGATCCTCTTTGGCTCTTCTGCCAATAAGACTGTGAATAAATCGTTTCACCTCTGGGCTCTTTGTATTTTCATCTGTTGGAAATTGGATTTTGTAGTTAGATCAGTTGGCAGTATCTACTCTGAGCTGAGTCCTTGGGGATAATGTAAGTTGGTCAAGGAGAAAAGTACACAGGCATGAAATTCCATGTCAATGATCCTCTTCCATGCCCTGTGTCAGGAATAGCATCTTACGTTTCTATACTGGATGCTTATGTGGGATTCTTCATCTGTCAAATACATTTTAGAACACCACACAAATGATCTTCGAGGTCACAGAAAACTCACAGTTCTTTCAATGTAATTCACAGAAGTTCTGGCCTACAATTCGATGACTGTTAGTTGTGGTTTGTGAAATAAAAAACAAACAAAACAAAACAAAATTAAAGCCAAGTATCCTTGAAAGAATTCTACTATGAGCTCAAATATCCTAAACTTTCTGTCTTATCTTTTTTTGTACACTATTACATTATTGTGTGTGTGTGTGTGTGTGTGTGTGTGTGCGCGCGCACGCGCGCGCCTGATGGGGAAGGGCAGGGCTGAACACTACAGTCCATGTGTGAATGACGTCAGAGCACAACTTTGTGAAGGTAGTTCTCTCCTTTCAGGTTTTTTCTTTCTTTCTTTTTTTTTTTTTAATGTTCTGAGGATCAATCTTGGGTCACCAAGCTTGCATTGCAAAGCATGTTTTTCCACCCCTTCTGTCCTTCTTTATTGTCGATTTTGACTTAATTCCTATCGCCCTTGTACTGTTTGAAATATGCTCACACATTTCTGATCCCACCATATCATCAGGCTATCCTGTCCAATCCAAAAGCAGACATCAGCCACTTTCAGCAGAGCTAAGAAATAGATTTGTCATCATCTAGAGCTCTTCCCTTTCCCATCTTGGAGGGCTTAGAAAAAGCCACATGCCTATATGGGATATGACTTTCAGGGAGGATTTCTGCCCCCCTATTAACTATCTTAGTCTCTGCTCAAAGTTCACTTTAAGGCAACTGGACCTTCCCTGAATATGATAGGGAAAGTATCTTAAAAATATCATCTTTTCAGAATCCACCCCAACTTAGCTTGGCATGAGTCAAATTCACAATCCAAAATACCTCACCTCTACAGATGTTTAATATAAAAATGACCAATTTGTGAACTGGGTAGAGGCTCAGTGTGAAGTGCTTCCGGCAGGAGCATGAGGACCTGAGTTCACATCCCCGGAACCCATGGAATAGCTGGACAAGGCAGTGCATTCCTGCGACCTCAGCTCTGGGGATGCAAACATAGCACCCCAGATTCTGAAGCTTCCTAGCCAACTGGCTTAGCATAAGCAGTGAGATCAACACAATCAAGAGACACTATCTCAAGCAGTAAGTTGGCGGATCACAGCGGAAGTCATCCAACGCATACTGTTGTCCTCTACAAGTCTGTACATGGATGCACACATACAAATACATTCCTGAATGCAACACACATGCAGACAGACACACACACACACACAATTTTGAGTCTGGCCATTCTCTGCTGATAATTCATAATTGTGAATTAAGAAAGACACTATGC